>PVKH010004893.1:0-22790 GCA_004027955.1 Chaetophractus vellerosus | reverse complement strand
TAATAAAATAAATAAATCTTTAAAAAAAAAATTACAATGTTTGCTTGATTTGGAAGAAATTTTGGTTTCCCTTAGCTCATATTACTATTAATTCCTAATGTTATTTCAAAAACACACCTCTGTTCTTACTGTCTCTGTTCCCACACATACAATTAGAGAATTTCTGCCCTCTTACAGAATCTCTGCAACAGACAAAAGCAATAAATCTGTTGAATATCTACAAGTTCTACAATGTAGCTGACGTAGCACATAAATCAGTTTATGCTGTATGTCGTTAATCCTCACAACAAATATAGATATTATTGCCTCTTAGCCTTAAACATAGATGCAGACTGATGTTTAAAATCACTAGTCAGTGACTGAAATGCAAATCACCACAGGTTTATCAGACACCAATTTCAAGTAGAGTCTTGACTTGTGGGATTATATGACTCCATTATTTGACTTTATCACTGTAATTCTCTCTAAACCTTAATTCTGTGTCTGAGTATTTATTCATTCATTCATTCTTCAAATAATAACAGACTAATTAGAGAGACTAAATTTACTCTGTCTATGACACAGAATAAAACATTATTATGCATTGTTATTATTACTATTATTTTGCACCTTGGTTTTTTCACCTATGAAGAGAACATTGAGTCAGCTGGGTAATCTTAAGGTCATTTCAAAGACAAATATTCCATTCTATTGCTTTTTTGAGAAATGGTATTTTTAGACTCTGTGCAACTTAGAGCTGTGCTAACAAGTGACAATCTCATTAAACTAGCTTTACTGCTTCTTTGATTCTGAAATTGTGTTGGGTGCTGAATCTCCATATGCTTGCTCCCTGATTAAAATAAGATCTCTAATATCAGAGGAAATGGGAACAGAGAGTACTAACATGACAACCATTGCACATCTCCTAGCAGGACACTAGGGATTTAGAGTGAGTGGGTTGTGGTATGTCACCTTTGGTGATTTGATGTCTCCATTCATTCTAACAATATCCTTCTCCTCCCTTTACAAAGCAGGGTTACAGTGGATCATGTCTCAGTTTAGGACATCATTTTCTTATCACAAAGACAGCAATGACTACCAGGATTTAGATCTTCTTTCTTATAGAACTTTTATGAAAGGTTTTAAATATTTCAATTCCTATATGATGGAGGGCTTCTTCAATATATTACATATGGTTAATTATCAACTAAGAAATGATAGCAAAATATTGTAGTAGTTTATTCTTATAATTGTTTTCACAAGGGCAGTTAATTTTGAGAAGAATCAAGACATTAATTTGAAGACCAAAAGGAGACTTGACCTCTGGTTTTTCCAAGCTGGTCAAACAGGTCATCAGCATTCAGCAAGAACTGGAACACACACGGGAGAAACCACTTCCTTGAGAATAAGAGCAATTTGGAAAATGTCAAACTTTAGCACTACAAATTTGTCACAGGCATGGGATCTTTTTCACATATTTTAGAATACTTTTATCCATAGTCTGAATGTTCTGCCAAACATTCATGCAGTATCATTAAGTTGATAAATGGTCTTCAAGGCATTTCCCACAACCATTCTGCAAACTCGGCTGAAATAGCTTTTTCCAGATTGGATAGCTATGAAAGGTACTGAATGCCAGTCAAATTTTAGCATTTAATCAGGAAAAGAGTTAAATACATTGAAGTATAAATTGAAGTATAAATTCTATCTGTCAAAGACAATTTGTTTCTTTTTTTTTTCATTTTCCAACTGGGCTTTTCCAAAAGATACTGATATTAAAGCTGAAAATATATAATAAACTTAAGTTAGTATAGAAGTAATAATGAATTTATGCTTTAAATTTAATAATTGACTACTATTCATGGAATTACCATGACAAACAACAGAAGCCACATGCTGTATTTTTTCTATTGTGTTTCACTGTTTCCTTCAGTGCAGTTTGATTTTTATCAATAGAATGTTGATATCATTTCCTTTCTCACTAACCATTGTTTAACTCTGATGGAGAGGGACAGGAAGAAGGCAATACACTTATTTGTATAGAAGGCTCTAGTCAGGAAAATGTTTTCTTGGGTTCTTTATTCCTCACTTTGAATGTGAGGTTCTTATAAAAAGATAGTGACACTGTTTTCCATTTAACACAAAGGCACGATGGTTTGTTTCTCTTCATGGTGCTATTATTTACCTCTGCATCCCTTTTGATAGGCTACTTTTGTTTTGAATATTAATTTTTATTTTCTCTTATAAATTCTAGAGAGATGTCAGGAATCTCTGAAATTAAAAAAATAAGAAAAAATGTACTCATGTTTAGTGAAGATTGAGTTATCTTCTGTAGTTCAACAGACTATTCTTAGAGCAAATCCAGCTGAAATGGAAAGGATTAAACTCTGAGATGATCAAAATATTGGAGGAGGCTTGTGGTTTCAGCTGGACCTAGATGTACATTAGAAGGCAAGGAGAATGCAGTAATAATGAAAAAGTAAATTACTCCCTGAAGTATCCTTTAATCCTTTTTTTTTCTTCTCATTGCCATGGTATTTTTCTCAGAAATAAGGTTCATAAAATAAGGACAGAATATAATCTTTTGGAATTGTTTAGAGGTCACTTTTCCCCTATATCTTTTTTTAACAACTATTTTAAATTTTAAAAAATCCCCACTATCTTTAATAATAGTGTAGTGTGAAACATTTCCTTGGATATTAGTGAAGCCGAGGTTAATTTTTTCACTTAATAATAATATTAAACATTCATTGGTGCCTTCTGTGCTTTTACCACTGAACTAAGTACTTGCATCAGTCATTTTATTCTCACAATGACACTGTGAGGTCATTTCTATTATTATCAACCCATCTTCCAGGGTGAGGAACACTCAGGGTTGCCTAAGATCATGCAGTTGGTAAGTGGTAGAGTTGGGATTTAAACCCTTGTGGTCTGACTCCAGACCCCACACTCTTAAGCACTAATATGTGGATTGCCCCATGTGAGACAAGCCTGGCTGTTCTCAATGAACATTTACTTAAGTATATGCAGAAAACATGATTTTTAAAATATATGCACTCCCACTCCCCACGTCTACCTCGACCTTTTAGAAAGCAAAATATTTATTATCACCTGACTTCCAAGTACTGTGCTAAGCCTTAGAGATATAAAAGTGAACTATACAGAGCTTTTTTTTCTCTTCTACCTCAAAGTCTGATGATAGAAGAAGCTACTTGCTCTATTTATTTATTGACAGATCAATCCATATGGTGTTTTAAATGATAATTCTGAGGGTTAAAATGGAAAAATAAATTGGAATGAGTTCAAAAATCATTTTTAAATAACTTTATATATTGCCAACATGAAAATCTTGTCATTTACTCTATGCAATAAGCCCACATGATATCTATGCATGACTGAATAATGATAAATTATTTGTATTGTTCCATGGAGAAAAAACTGTGCCATTTCATCAAGCAAACTATAATCTCTGTATAAGCACATAACAAACTTTTCTTTCACTGTTTTGTGTCTATGAGCACCACAGGTACTGACACAGTACCTTATTATGTGAAGAGTATTGGAATGGAACGAAGCAAACAAACATAGACTTAGGGGTGAGCAGGTAGTGACCTTATAAGCACTAGTACTTCACCCTGCTTACTTACCCTTTCTCCTTCTTTATCTGTCAAAATATGGATGCATGTTTCCTACACCATGGGATAGGTAATTTTAATGATGAAATGAAATGCAAGTAAAGCATCTTATAGTAAGGACAGTTAGCACAGGGTCTGTCATAGCATGGGCACTCAATGAATACCAGTCTCTTTGCTAAGCTCCCAAATCTTTCTGTTTTCATGGCAATATCCAGGCTCATTTAGGAGAGTTTCCACAGAGAACACTGTTGTTAATGTCACAGTGGTAATGTATTTAATCAGAATAATATGAAAAAGTCAGAGTAAGGCAGACTTGGCTCAAGTCTTTCTGTTATTTCTTATCTTCTCCAGATGCCTAGTGGCAAAGTTGTCCTCTACCCTCCTTCCATTGGGTTTTCCTACTGGAATTTCATGAGAGAAATGGGTATTCAGCTAGATTTCTTATCCACCAAGGCACATAGGCAAGGATTCTACTGGTTATTTCCTACTCAGATCTTATGTGTATAAAGAGAATATTTCAAAAGGGTGAAGTAATAAAGAACACACATACCAGAGAAATCCTTTCCTAAGCAACTCTCCAGATCATTCTTTCTTCTTGTCTCTGGCCACTAGAATCTTCTTTATAGGTTTCTAAAGCTGCTTTCTCATGAGAATTCAAAGCTAAAAAGAGTATACCTCAGGTGTCTTCACTTCCAAACCATTGTTCTTTCCAGTCAGTACGCTGTTAGCAATATCTACATAACTCATAAACAGTTAAGCAGTACTGTGGCCTCATCTTTGTGCTAATTTACATTTAAAGATATATCAGTCCAATGACTTTGAACAATAATACATATTTTTACTCTGGGCTTTCCCTAGGGGGGTAGCTCATACTTAATTCAGTATGACTTCTTAAAATCATCTGGAGACATTTCTCCCATCTCCACAGTTTAATTTCTAATATAGGAGCTAAAATTATACCCCTACCCAACCCGCATCCCCAGTTCACATGGCCTCATACTGCTATTCTCTTCCATTTCCTTCATCTACTCCATTCTCACAACTGTCCATTTCCTGTAATGAGAAATGTTATTCTTCTCTGATTCTGATGCTTTTATAGCAAGGAACATCCCCTGTGTAATTAGGGAAATAAAGAACCCAATCAGGTGGTTGTATTGACATATCTATGAATATTACATATTTCAACTCTCCTACAAGCTCCTAAGTTTTAAAGGCAAAATAAAAATTAGACAAGTAAGTATTGTATCAGGCAATAGTCCGGGAAACATAGGTTGTTCAAATGAAACTCCCTGTTATGGAATTAATCAAATTCCCCACAAAGATGTGAACCCACTTGTAAATAGGATCTTTGAAGATGTTTTTAGTTAAGGTGAGCCCAAACAAAATCAGGGTGGGTCTTAATCAAATATAACTGAAACAGAAGAAATTGGGACACAGGAGTAGTAGACAGACAGGGTGAAGGCAGAAAGATGGCCATGTGTCTGAGGAGGTTAAGTTGTGGATTTCTTGCAAGCTACCACCAGAGAACTACATATTTCAGAGAAAGCACGGTCCTGCTGACACCTTGATTTTGGACTTCTAACCTCCAAAACTGTGAGAATATAAATTCCTCTTGTTTAAACCAAAAAATCTATGGTACTTTTTAATAGCAGCCCTGACATACTAAGACATTCCCCCTTGACCTGAGCCACTAAAACCTCACTTGAATCATTATTTACAAATAAACAAAGTAAAATCACAGGATATAAGGGTATATAGTCAGGATTACTAGGATATATCTGATTTAGAGTCAGTGCAACTTATCGCATTTTCTCTTTATTTTTGGTTGTTTTCTTATAGCTGTCTTCCCTACTGGATTGTGAAATCCTTGAAGAAGAGCTGTGCCTTATTTTGTCCCTGAGACCTAGTTTTTACCTAGTATTCACTGGCCACTCAATAAAATGTCCAGGAAAGAATAAATGAATGAACAAATGAAAGTGTCTATAGAAACTAATTTTTTTTTTGTAGACAGTACATTGGACAGCAAAAGGAGGGAGGATTATCCAGATCCACAGCACACTAAAACAAGAGGAAGGAAGAAGTCTGGGTAGAGCTGTGGTAAGGAGAGCCTTACCTGACTCAGCCCATCCTCTTAAAAATACTGTGCAGGGATTTCAGTACCAGGACTCCTCTCATTGACTGCCCATGAACATGGAAGCAGCTTTCCCTTTTTGTCTATTGTTGGGATCAGCAGTGACTAAGAGATCCCATCTGCATAGCTCAGGGCTGTCACCTGCGGTGCTGGACTGCCAGCTGTGAGGACACCACTCAGCAAGGCTCAGATGGGGAGCTGCCTGCTTCCAAGAAATTAAGCCAGGTGTTCTCTCTGAATAAATAACGAATCTACCAGGCCAGCACATTCTTTAGCTTTTGTACATCATATAATGTCAAAAGCAGCATAAATCTGAGTCTCCCAAACCTGGTCTGCCCCCTCTTCCACCATCACCAATTAACATACAGGGCCTTTCTTTACAACCGTAGCTGCCAGATGTGCAAAGGGAGATAAATGAGCAGCTCCCCCAGCCAAGTAGCTCAGTAAGGTTGGGAGCATATTGACAAGTTCAGTTGTACTGCCTAACCTAGATTGTAAATCCAGCTTTGAAATCTCAAAGGTGCTTTAATTTCATAAACAGACAGTATAAACTTTTAAAAAATTCTATCTCCCTTTTTTGATTAAGACTGATCTAGATTATCTAAAATGCTAAATAGTAATGGATTTTAAAAGAAATAGGAGGCAAACCTGAATATTTTATAGAATATAAGTACAGAACA
Source organism: Chaetophractus vellerosus (assembly GCA_004027955.1). Lineage (NCBI taxonomy): Eukaryota > Metazoa > Chordata > Mammalia > Cingulata > Chlamyphoridae > Chaetophractus > Chaetophractus vellerosus. The sequence continues at coordinate 16,365 of PVKH010004893.1, read as the reverse complement.
GAATTGAAAACAATATATATCCTCTAGGGTCTTATCTTACTTACAAAATCCCTAGGAAAAAATAATGTAGTGTTATTCTCAAAGACAAAATATAGCTGACAAATGGCCAGTTTATAGTTCTACAGCATTTTAGTAATTTCTGTACCAAAAGTCAGTTTTAAAAATGAAATTAAATCAATTGATTTTAAAATTACATATAGTTTGATTCAAGATCACCTGATGAAAAACACAGCAAAATAACTGAATACTCTCAAATTTCCTTTCCACTGTTAGCAGAAGAAAGGTGAGATTGAACATTAGATAAACTAATTTGAATTCGAAACAGTTTACACAGAAAGAGGCATTCTCCTTATAGAGATGAAGAAGTAACAGCTGCATATTTACATTTTGATACGTACTGTTGTGACTGCAAGAGCTTCTCCCTTGAATGCTTAGCAGACATACCTGGCCCTTGGGAATTCTCCAGAAACAGGTTTTCTGTCTCCAGTTTACCCTTTTTATCCTAGTCTAAAATTACCAATGCTGTATTTTATACAAAAGCAATGGTTTAATGAATTGGCAATTACCAATGTGCAAAGAAAAATATTATTGAAGATTTAAATGCAATACATATATATTTTTAAAGGGACAAAATCCTAAAGGCAATCATTTTTAACACCAGGATAATTACATTAGGTAGTAATACAGGCTGTTTTGTAATCATATGCTTTGGTTCATATTTATTTGATAACATATCACATTCCTATGAATTTTGTAATTCATTAAACATACGGCATAAAGAAAACATATCAAGTTGAAAATTGAACTAATAAAAAACAGAGGTATTTTTAAAATGTTGTTTCAAAGGAAATGTGATCAATTTATGCTCTTTTAAAACTCCTTGAAACAGAGGTCATTTATAAGCAACTTCATACCATATCCAATGACAATGAATAGAAAGGGAGACTTGATTTACAGGTGGTGTGGGTCACTGTGTAATTTGGGAGAATTGCTCTGGAACAGGTCAATGAGAATTATAGTCTTGAATAAAAGTCACAGAAACAGTCTCAGGATATTACATCACCTATAAAGCTCTGTAATAGTAGACAGTACTACAAAATACTAAATAACTTCAGAGAAATGTGTATATAGTGAGTACCTCTTACAAGAGTTGAGAACAGGCCTAACTGATCAAGCGTTCAATGCCATATTTCTTTCAATTGAGCACTGTTATTTTGCACATTAACTTAAATCCTTAGCGCTCATCTTCAGGGCCACTCATCTATTCTCTTTCTGCTCTAATTTCTTTTAAGACAGATTCTCCAACTCACAGCCCTGTTTTATTTGCGACATTCAATTGCAAATAACTCTTCTCACTGTCTAGCTGTATGACATTAAACAATGCAGTAACTGTCTGGACTGCTGTGCCTTTGACCACTGGTATCTCTAAAACATCCACTGGAGCTTCTACAGTCTTCCATAAAAATAGCTTTGAGATTTTCAAATATTTTCAATTAAAATTTCTTGATTGCCTGATGTATAAACATAATATTGCCTTTATCATGGAAAAATTGTTACTATTAAATTAAACAAATGCCTCTTATCATACAATAATTTGTGGAAAAGAGAGCCAAAAGCATGAGAAAACTATCTTCAACCCTGCTTTTAATCAAATAAATGCAAATTTTTAAAATATACCATTTTTCAAATATTTCTAGTGATTAAACAAAACACTGTACTGTGAATTGGCCCAACTTTCTTGCAAGACCATTTAGGCTTTAAAAGTGTCAAAATGTATGCTATCCATATACTGCAAATGCCATTCCTATGAATATTTCCTAAGGAAATATTAACAGGTATGGAAATATTTATATATAAGAATTTTATTAATGTTTTGTTTATAGCAAATAACCTGGCTATATAAATCATGTTTCAAGTAATAAAGTGTTATGAGGAAATTAAAATAATAATCTACATATATAGTTACTAGTGTGGAAAAATGTTTATGCTTTGCTTTGCTAAGAATAGGTAACAGAGCAGTAGGCAACTTACAAGCAATTTGTATAAAAATTTATTATCTGTATATAGAGAGGCATTTAAAATATATACACTACATATATGTGATAGTTTTCTTTGAATAATTAGATTATCGAAGTTTTTTCTTCTGTTTAACAATATTTTCTGATTTTCTATAGTAATTATAGATAACGTGGTTTTAATAAACTTTTTAAAATAAAAATTCACTTTAAAATCTTGTAATTTATAACTGGCATATTTGTTCACTGTCTACTCATCAAACATAATAAACAAAATTATTTCAATCCCTCTCTAAGCTTGAAATAAACCTGTAAATACTCTATACATATTTTTTTTACCTGTGTAACAACCATGTCCCTCGCTTTTTCTAATCTAATGACCCAAAATAGATGAATTCTGAGGAATTATGAGTGATTTGAAGGAATTAGAAGGGGAAGGAAAAACATGTTTCTGAGGACCATGAGGAAAGCTGTCCAGTCTGCCATCGGTGCTGCAGTGACTCTCTGTGACTGTTCAGGAGGGCAGAGTCCAACCTCATTAAGGGACATGAAGAGGAGAAACAGGTCTTCTCAGAAATTAGAGTGCTTAGTTGATCTGCCCAAGTCCATCACACACTCTGCATGAGGTCAGTATGGTCCATGATGTAGAACATATTATTCCTTCCTCAGCACTATTTCTATCCCCTCTATTGAGCAGCAACCCACGGTAGACACTGTCTCACTGTGGGACATGTTTTTCCAAAGAACATCCATGGAAACGTACACATAAGTACAGGATACTCCTTGCTTCATGTATTTATTTATACATAAATAGTTGTAAAGAACTATGAATTTTTTTAAAAACAATAGAATTAATTCCATGTAAACATTTAATGTATAATAAATATGACATCAGAAAATAACAGAAAATAGTAAAACTATTTTCTGAAGGATCCGGATGAACTCAATAGCAATTAAATAATTTAATCCATGTTATACACCATTCAATAAAATAAATTTCATATGGTTTAAAAAGCCAGGAACAAAATAAATTACATATTTATCACCTCTTTCTGGAAGAGCTGATAAATACTTAGTCTGACAAATATCTAAGCTCCCTAAGCACAGAAGCAATAGAAGAAACACTAAAGTAAATAATTAACATTTTTCTGCATAAAAAATTTTATTATAACATTTTAAACTGGTAAATATATCAGGAAAAATTGGCAAAATATGAAAAATGTTGCATTTTTATTATATAAATTGATTGTGAAATTGGCAAAAAAATATTCCAATGACTAGGAATAACACACGATCAGGCAATTCACTCAAGAAGTGTACTTAGTAAACAAACAGTCACAAGAAAAAAGCAAATACAATTAGAAAAGCAGTGTGGCACTGTCTCTTCATCTATTGAATTAGCCATTAAAAAGTATAACAGCTGTTGGAAAGTGTAATAAAAATGGTAAAGTAAGTCATACTTCGCTGATAGCAAGGTAAATTAGCAATATATTTTTGGAAAGCAATTTGGCAATATGTTTCGAGTATTATAAAAATGTTTGTACACTTTTTTCTAACAATCCCATTTCTGAAGATTCACCCACGTGGCCCAGGAGCTGCACTTCATCCGCAAGGCGCACACCCTATTCCTGCAGCTTTCGGGGAGAAACGCCGGCACTGTGAGTGGCTGCTCCATCCACAGCAGCGTGGTGCTGCCCCCGGCCCGGGGCTCCCCAAAGGAGGGGAGCAGGCACTTTGCTTCACTGGAGACCTACCCGCCTCCAGGCCTCGGACCTCAACCCCCAGGTGCAGATGTTCCCCTGCTTGGCCCCCAAACAGGAGGCGTTCGTCATCACCAATCTGAAGGAGCTGAGCTACATGACCCTCCTATGTAGTGACGACACCCACGCCGTGGGCGCCCTGAAGCACGCAGTCGCGTGTTGGGGCACCTGGCCAAGGTCCGGAGCTGAGGGACCCCCAGGATGAGAGAACGCCCCTCGTGGAGCTGGGAGACGCCAGCACTATTGCGCCCTTCAGCCTCAAGCTCTGGTCCATCCAGTGCATTTGCCACGTGATCAAGTAGGCTCGCAGCACACTGGTGCCCACCCTGCTGATGTTCAAGATCCTGGTGCTCAGTGCCCTGATCTTGGCCTCCAAGCAGGGCGTCGTCTGCCTGGAGGGCGTCAATTTCAGCGAGTCCCAGACCACGCTGCAAGGGCTGCGGCTGGTGGGCTGCTTCCTCATCATCTCTGGCTCCAAGCCTCTAAGACCCTCTCAGGAGAGCAGCCCCTCCCCAAAGTCTTCCACCTGTACACGGTGCTAGTGTTGCAGAGAACCCAAACAACTACGTCTACTAGCCTTAGAGGTAAATTCCAGATGGCAAAAACACAAAGAAATGGTGAAGAAATTTGTTTCTGCTGCACTGGACTGGGTCAGGATCTAAGCTCTGGCCTGGGATGATGCTTTTGCCTGATGAAATTTGGAAAAGAAAAAATGTATGGAACAAGAGACTTGCTTATAAAAAAAAAAAAGCATCTAAGAGTTGGGAGAGCCATGAACCATCTCAGAAGCAACCATTTCCTTAGTAAACAAAATAAAAGAATTAATGGCTTAACAGGATAGATAGATAGATGATAGATAGATAGATAGATAGATAGATAGATAGATAGATAGATAGATAGATAGATGATAGACAGATAGATGTATAGACAGATAGATAGATGATAGACAGATAGATAGATAGACGGATAGACGGATAGATAGATAGATAGATAGATAGATAGATAGATAGATAGATAGATAGATAGATAGACAGTAAAAAGCAGCTTCCTAGTGCACTTCCGTGGCCTGTGCAGTGAGGCCAAATCCCGACTCCTGAGTAGCAGGAGGAGTTTGTGGACCTGAGCAAGGAAGTTGGGCTGAGCCTGGCCATCAGCACTGTGTACATCATGGCCATGACCATGTAGACAGCCACCTGTGCCATCAACCACAGGGACCCGCTGTTCACGGAGAGTCCACCAGCCAGCAAGCTGCTGGGGAGGGGCCTGGCCTTGTCCTCCTGGCCCTCTCTGCCTGCTCCTCTGTACCTCACCGACCTCATCACCAGTTTGGACATCCTCATGAAGTTCTAACTGCGCATCACCCAAGTCCTGCTCTTGGACTTCTGCCTGTCCTGCAGTTCTTCCCGGGACTCTGAAGCTGAAAATGCTTTCCTGAGATGACGGTTGCCGGCATCACGGCCAGTCCTCAACAAGTGAATGGACAAAATGTGGGATATATACACAATGGAATATCATCCTGCTATAAGAAGGATGAAGTTCTGAGACATGCTGCAGTAAGGATGAACCTTGAAACCTCTATGCTGAGTGAAATAAGCAAGGCACATAAGGATAAATACTGTATGATGGCTTATGTGAAGTATCTAGAAATAGCAAATTTATGGAGAAAGAAAATTGACTATAGGGCATGCGGGGGGAGGGCACGGTGTTTTGCTTGTGGGTGTTCAGTTTGTAAATAAAAATGTTAATCTAGGTTTATATACTTAGCCTGAAAACAGTAATTCCAAAATTTAACTAAAGTTGAAACTAAATATGAGTACTATTGTTCAGAACATAGTTCTGAAAATGAAAGACATTATTGTTTTCTATTTATTAATAATCATTTATTTCAAAAGTTTTTTAAGTAGTTAAACAAATTTGATTCATATTTTTTTGTTTCCAGTTCATTTCCCACCCTAACAATGAGAACAGTCCTTTATTTTCAGTTTTTTCTCTTTGTTACAGAATCATCATGTTCCTCTCATGGGAACTAGCTAAAGCTGTTTAGTTTTGACATTTACAAAATATGTTCCCAGGACAAATGGCCCATGTTCACTGTGAAGTGTACACAATTCCCAGCTCAGGCTAATGCTACATGTTAACAAGTAGATGCATACAGCTGGCTTTTTAAAACACTTGGCAAAGTACACTCTTTGTTCAGTTTTCTTACACTTAATCCATACAAGATTTTTCTGAACATTTTATACTGGCCTTGGTTTATAAAAAAACACTTAATTTGACAAAAAAGAAAGATAGAAAGAAATTTAAGCACATACACATGGTGCATATAAAAAAAAAATAAGTTCCAAATTCCTTATGCTTTGGACAGCCAAAATTTAAGTATCACCATTTCTAAAATTAAATATTTCAGATGCTACTTAAACAAATCAACTATAATGAGACATTACAAAATGTCAGAAATGTGTAATAAAAGAGGTGCTAATTTAGTGGAATTAAAAAACAAAAAGTAAATTTTATTTGTCAGACTAGTTAGAAAATATTTGAAAATGAAAAAAAAAGCAAACTTGGCAATGCTTCCATTTTTATATTACACAACAAAAGCATATACATTTTAATATCTGTGCTGCATTGTCAAAAGAAAATAGCTTCTCCCTAAGGGTTTACAATCGAATACATCACAGCTGGAAGGAAGGAAGGGAGAGAGGGTGAAAAGAAGGGAGTGGAAGTAAAGAAAGGGAAGGAAGGAAGAGGAAGGGAAGGGAAGGAAAGGGAAAGGGAAAAGGAGAGGAAGAAGGAACATAGGCACAGTGCTATAGGCAAGTAATGTTACTTAATATTGCTCCAATAAATTCATGAGTGTCCTGTGACTCTAAGTACAACAGAATTAAAAGAAGAAAATGATCAATGATGCATTGCCCTTTTTAATGGGTAACTATCAACAGGGTATATATGAATGTTAAAGAGTTACTATTTCTGTGAAATTTTTCATGAGAAAAGAATATTTAGTTGAGAAATTATTCAGTAGGAAGATCGATAAATCAGTAGTAACTATTTCTATCAAGCTAGTAGTGTGATGATTTAAGAATTTCAAAACTGCGATTGTGACTATAGTTAGAAAAGAGTAATAGACATAGGACATTAAATTGAGAGTTGAAGAGATAGGCTCAGCTCAAACAGCCCCTCCCCTAAAAAAAATACTTACCCCTTGCCTTGCTTCCTCTGAGCAAACACAGCAGTTGATCTGTGTCTCTGATGTGACACCTGAATCTTCTAGCCTGTATTATAATTATTTGCCTGTGGATTCTATATGGGTCACTGTGCCAACTTTCTAAATGGCCTCTCTTCCTCCAATCTTGTTTCTCTTTAATCTAGGGGTTCTCAGACTTTAGCATGCACCACAATCGTTTGAAGGCCTTGTTAAAACAAAAGTCGTTTGGTCTCATCACCAGCTTTTATAACTCAGTAGCCCTGGGATGAGATCCAAGCATTTACATTTCTAACAGGTTCTCAGGAGCTGCTGCTGCCCCTGGTTTAGGGAAGAACAATTTGAAAACCACCATCTAATCTTTCTTCTACCCGGGAGACCCAGAGGGCTTTAAAGACACAGACCAAAGGAGTTCTCATAACTTGAGTAGTCTAGAATGTAAGGCACTTCCACTCATAGCCTACTTCCCTGCGGGAGCCTATTTCTTGACAATTCCCTCCTCCCCTGCATACTCCAGAAATGGACATATTAAATTTTGCTTGGATGCTCAAATAATGCAGCAAGCTTTTTTCTCTTCAAGGCCTGATGTCTCCTTTTCCTAGAAGAATCTCTTCTTTCTTTACCTTCCTACATCCTACTTGTGTTTCATGCATTCCCTTCTTTCAGGAAGGCGTTCCTGTCTCCATAGGAGGTGTTGTCCCCTTGTGTTCCCTTAGTGCTGTCTTCTCACATTAGCCTAGCAATAATACAACAACACCGCCTCACAGACTTACAGAGCCTATAAGGGACAGAGGTGCCATCCACTGAGTTCCTCACTGTCTAGCACAGGACCCATCCTGTACAGGTGCTCAGGAGAGGTTTTTGGAATAAATTAATAAAGAAGGAATGAATAAATGGCTGGGGTATATCAGACTGTAAGTTTATGGGATGAAGAATCTGCTGACTGAATCTTTGTATCCTTTGGAGCATCTAGAACAATTCCTTGTATATGGTAAACACGTCATTGGGACGATTTGGCTGAAAGAAGAGGTGGATGGATATAGGATGCATGGAAGGGGGGCTTGTCGTGGCAGGACACACACTCAAATGCCTACAAATAGGCATAAGTATTTGCAAAGGCTAAATATACAGCTTTCCTGATATTTACTAAACAAACAAACAAGCAAACAAACAAATCTGACACAGATTCATTGAAGCTAGCCCATGAAAGGAAAGCAATGGCAAGTATGTATCTGAGAAATTGGGGGGGAAAAGTAAACATTTTTGAGGGGTCCTCCATCATCTGAGAGTTCAGGAGTATAAGACCATAAACCCTACCGGAAAAATATCCCTGAAAAATGAATTGGGGGAGATGGCCCTAACAGAAACACCCCTATATTAACAAAGGAAATAACATTATTGTATTATCTTTACGTAAGAAAGATCTGTAGCACAAGTATACAGACATTGGCTTCAGCTGTGGCTGCCATCTGGTAGGTCACAGTGTGGGAAAAATACGAGCTGTGACACAGAGGAATGAATCACAGGACTGGGAACTGGAAAACCAGAATGCTGTTCTTGACTTTAGCTGCTGAATTGCTATGAACTTGAACATGCTGAGCACTTTAGTTTCCTCATCTAAGATCTGGAGCTAATAAAATCTTGAATAAGGTGATGTAGGGACAGGCGAGAATGTCTCCAAATTCTGATGGCCCTCTGGACATATTACTATATTGAGGCAACTTCAGACACTGTTTTTCTCAGTCTCATTTTCCCTGTCTTCAAATATAGTTAAACTTCCTGTTATTTTGCAGTTTTATGTAGTCTGTGTATTATATAAAAAATGCATTTTCCAAGCTGCTGAGTGCAGTGATTATTCTTGCCTTCAATGATAAATTCTGCAGATAACAGAAATAAATGGAATTGAGCAGCTGTTAGTTTTCCCATTTTTAAAAACAATTATGAATGGTTTCATTTTGTATCGTAATTACTGCTTCTTACATTCTCGTTTTTTGCAACCTAGAACTAAAGACTTTCTGTTATAAGCCTATAGAGATTAAGAATTTAATTAAGCAGCAACAGAATTTGGAGTTGGCACAACCCCCATCAAAGATGGTAGGAAAAAAAACATTGGGCAGGAAAGGCAACTGAGAACAACAGCCATCCTCAAAATGCAGCACACTGTGGGAAAGGGAACCTGGAGAGAAAAATTTGGCACACTGGAAAGATTGCCCAATCCCTAAGGGAAACTCGGCAACAGAAGTGAACAAATGTGGCCAATATATAAGATGGAAAAATTGGTTTATCCATACACATCTGGCAACTATATGATTGGCTAAGGCTCTCAATCTACTCAGGCATATGAGCCTTGCGTTGCATTTACTCTCTACCAGGTAGAAATTCTCAATAGTGTCTTTGCTCATGTGATTCCCACAGCTTAAAAACCCATTTCTTTCTATTTCCTTTCCCCAGATTATTCAGCACCTCAGTGTAGATGTCTCAAGCCCTTCACAGGCAGAAATATTTCTTCTGTCCTCAGAGTTGATACAATATTCATATCATATTTTTAATAGAACAAAGATGTCATTATATCAAAATTATGTATTTTATCTAACCAGTTTATACTGTTTGTGAGCTTCTGTAAAATGAAGATCTTATTCTTTCTTCATATCTGTACTGTTAGTTCCTAGACCAGAATTCCTGGCACAGAGTACATGCTTTATAAACATTAAATGATGCCTCAGCCTTTGCATCAGAGCTCCACTTTTGAAAAGAGAAGAAATTCAAGACCATTGCCACAGACTATCACAACCTGACAAGAATAAGCACATTTCCTTCTCATCAGGAACATCATCTCTGTTTATGGAAGCTTGCACATCACCACATTCAGAATTCATAAATTCACAACTCTACTCAAATTGCTATAAAGTCAAAACAATAAAAGCACATTACATCATAGCCTGGCACCAGATTAGCTCCATGAGTGCATTTTTCACGTAAGAATCAATGAAGAAAAATCCAGCAGGATTACTAATTAAAAGGAGAGAAAATGTTTCTCTGATTCAGAGCCAATTGTCATTTTCCTTGGCAAGATGTTCCGGCACCTGCCTCCAGCACTGTGCCCTGGTTTTCAGAGAACTATGGGTGAATTTTTAGAAAGACTTGGGGTACCCTAATCTAACCTAAGAGATGAGTTCAGGGCAGGTAGCTTTCCAGTACTGGGGTAGAACAGTGTTTTGATTTTAGTAGTAGGCACTCAACAGACCCTGAAAAAATACATGTGAGATCTAGAAGATGTAAGTGCTTAAACAAAATCTGCTTTGGCTATGCTAAAATAATCTGGACAATTTCAAATTGAAGTTACCAGATACATTTCATTCTTCAGCCAAGTCCCTAACAACAGTGCACAGTGCCAAATGCTGAACTGTAGATATTATGATGCTCATTTGTGAAATGATACCCATTAAAAGACACCCTGGTTTTCAAGAATGACTAAATAAACAGTTACACTGGCAAATTTACCAAAACTTTGTCACAATTGATCCACAGCAAGAGACATAATTTTATAGAGGAAAAGCAAAGATTATTTTTAATAAACATTTTTTTTTTACTTTATTACCTCTTCAAAATGCTTTTTGTCCTATGTCCTCGACCATTTTTGGCCTCCTTGCTTTGTTTAGTAATAATGAGCAATAGTTTAAATAGATAAAATAACTTCAGCTAATGTCTAAACTCATTTGTTGCCTCTCCCACATGATGGAATGCTTTTTCCCAGTTAAAATACATTTTTCTCCAGAACGTTTTTAAAGACACAAAGAGGGTAACTAGGAATGATGGTCACGCCTAAGGATTAACCCATGAGAACACCAGGCACAGAGTTGTGGTTAAAGAAAGGATTAAAGGGCTCCAAATAAAACTTTGCTTTCTTGATCACTGAGAAATAAGGTGTGCAAGGAAGGATTGCCTTCGGGTGGTTGAGAGGATGTCTGTAGGTACGTAAGTAAAATGAAACAGCTAATCATAGTAATTATTTTGACTTCACAATCAAGGCAAATGATGGAGACAGTCATCTGCACATTTTCTTAGTCAATCTACAACATGGCTTACCTATCTGTCCCACTGAAATGTTTGCTCACATGAACACTTAGAGAAGTTTTTTGAGGTCTATGAATTAGGGCACATATAGCACAATTATTAGCAATAACCCCTGGAAGTAGAAATTGGGCATCAGGAAGCATAAAGTAGAATGCTTATATCATATCCTGTTTGAATTTTTGCAGAAAGCAAATTTTATTTTAATAATATAAAATTTAAAAGGCAATAAGAATGTAAAGGATATTCAGACTTAATTTTTTTCTATTTAAAAATATTAGATTTTTTCCTAATGATAAAAGTGGTACATTTTTATTTAGAAAATGTGGAAAATACACATATTTATTAAGGCAATAATAACACTTATAACTACCACCCAGAGATAATCACCATTAGCATTATGTTGTATATTTTTATTCTTTTCTTTTCTCAGGCTATTTTAGTTTCCTCATTGTTAAAGCTAATATGTTACAATGGGTTGACTTGAAACAATGGGAATTTATTGGCTCATGGTTTTGAGGCTAGGAGAAGTCCAAAGTTAAGGCATCATCAAGGTGAAGGCTTCTCCTGGAAGGCTGTGACATTCTGGGTCTGGCTGCTGGCGATCCTTGGTCCTCATCTTTTCTGTCACATGGTAGTGCACATGGTGGTCTTTCCTGGCATCTTCCTTCTCTTCCAGGTTCCATTTACATCCATTACTTAGAATATTCACCACAGTAGTGAAATAATCTGTCCAAATGCTCAGTGATTGGTAACAAATTTTGCTAGTTTGGGTACTGTGAATATATAGCTATAAATCCCTTACTGCTTCTGCTAAAACCCAACAACAAGAATTCAAGAACTAGCAGCAAGTCTAATGTGATTATCATAAGTGAACATCAACATATACATAAAAGCTACACAGAAAGTTCCCTATTTACCAAAATATTTTTTAAAAATTTCATTGATAACCAACTTACAGACAAGTTTTATATTTTTCAGTAAAAATATTTTATTCTACAAATATCACTGAACAACCCAGCCAGACATTAAGATTAGTGCTGATGGTAGAAAGGTGGTTGAGAACTTAATTCCTATCCTGAATAAGTTTTCAAGGTAAAGGAGAAAGAGAAAGCTAAAAATACAATTTATCAAACAACTGTGTTAAATGCTATAATAGAGGTAAAAGCAAAGTGCTGAGAGAGCACTGAGCTGAGATACCAGTGCTAACTTAACCCTTCAAATTTTCTAGATATTCTGAAATATTTAGAAAATGTTCTGTTTATTATAAAAACTAACAGAAAACCATAAAAGCCCAAGGGAAAAGTTAATAATAGATAGGCGATAGGATTTTTAGTTTACTTTTGAAAGCTAATGCACATAGAAATTCAATTTTAATTAGAGACACAATTAGTAAGAAATCTCTTCAAAGATTCTAATATATACTCCATAGATATCAAAGTCTTCAGTGGTTAATTAACTGGCTCTTCACTGTATCAAAATTCACATTAAGTTATAATTTTACTTTCATTACTAACCTTGCAATTATGTATATCAGTTACAGCTAATATAAAATTTGACTAACAAATATAACAAAGAGAAATAGAGAAAAAAGAGGCAGGTTGCAGATTTCAATGAAGGCAGTTAACCAAATTTTAGAGAAAAGAGAGGGAAATGATGGAAGATTAAAGAGGAAGGTTTGTGCATTGTGAGAAATTGTGCCAAAAAGGAAAGTTGTATTCATATTTATATGTAATTTTCAAATTTGTTGTCTACTAATATCAATAATCTTCCAATTTTAAGTTTCACAAAGTGTTTTTACACGTTTCATTTCACCTGGTTCTCCGTGTGACTTACAAAGTGGATATTAAATAAAACAAACCAAAAAAACCCCTCAAGAATCAAAATAATGTGGCATTACATGCTCAAAGTCACCTAGCTAGTAAATAGTGGAGGCAAGTCTCATTCTTAGACCTATAAATCAAGTCTTTTTTTCCCTACCCACACAGCCTGCGTTTTTCAGGAAGGGTGAGCTCTCAGAGTAATGGCAGAATCACATGAACCCCTAAATTCAATTGATCTCCATTAATCTCTCTCCTGCACTAATCTTCTTTACACACTCATATAATACCTGCTTATATTTTGTACCTACTATTCAAATTACTCCTCACCATACAATAAAAACTCAGGTGTCATTCTGTGTTAATCACTCCACATTTCTCCATGACTAGATCTGTTACAATACCGTGTGCAAAACCAAATTGACTTCAGGGAAATCACTGCCTGCCATATTGCCGCAATTATTGCCTGCTGAGATAGATATGATTCTTTAGAGAACGGAAATATTTTGACTGCTATTTTGGCCATCTGATCAACTCACTAGCATCATAAAAAAAATCCTAGGTTTATTAAAAACAAAGGGGGCATTTTATTTAAATTTCTGTTCCTCTTCTGTCGTTCAGTACCTGGCACATAATAGACACTCAATAACTATTGAAGAATTGAATATACAAATAATGACTGGTAGATGTCAGCAAACTATAATCAAATTATTTTGCATGCAGAGCAATAACTATAGTGATAACTTGCTTTGAATCAAATTTTTCTTTTCTACAATTATATTCTCTGAGTAATAAAGCAAACAAACAAGCAAAAAATAAACAAAAAACTTGAATGGATGTTGAAGTGCTGAGGTAGTCCAGAATCTGGATCTCATTATCTGATATTTTCACTGGATAAAACAAATTTTAACCAAGAGCTCTTCCTTTCCTGTTTCATTTGGTTTTTGGCTTCCTAACTTAAGGTGAATTACTATTTATGCCATAAAATCTTCCCACAAATGTTCACTCTTCTTGCCAAGATTGTGATTGAAGTAAGTAAATACAATTTTTAAATTGGGGTAGATGCTTTCCATCTCATGAACTTAAAAAAAAACTACACAACCCTTAGTTTTTAATCAAAAGGCACAGCTCTCTTAAAATAGTATATGACCCCTAAAATAAATCCCAAAGCATTAGTTTCAACAATTATGATAAATATTTTCTGACCCAGAATTTCTAAAGTAAATCTTTCCACACGCCTACTGCCAAGCAGGTTCTTGTTCTACCAAGATTGGCAGAAGAAACTATATGACTATTTTAGCTACTTAAGCTACAATAAACATACAAAGAAAGGTAAGAAAGGGTTATATCTCTAGGTATAATGAATTGTTTTTTCTCTAAAAGAGGAGAAATGTCCATAAGAGTCTGTATGATTTTCCAACATCTTCTGTGGCTTATACATTTAATTCAGCTCATGCTTAGGGATAGCAGAGCCTAAAAGAATATGCTGCCTATATCTTCATACCATAATCCTAAAGGCAGGGTAAATTTTGATTTAGCTTTCTTTATTTATCCCATGGCTAAATAATAATAATAATAATAATAATAATAATAATAATAATAATAAAGATCTGTCCTGTAATCTATATTCCTTTCATTCTCCTTTCCTTACCACCCAGATTCCCATTTTCCTAATGTTCCCCAGCACAATAAAAATTTGATGAAAATGCAAGGAGACATAAGATAGAAAAGAAAAATAATAAGCGGGCTCTGCTTTCCTTCTTCATAGACTGCAAAACGGAATATACTGGGGAATTAATTTCAGTTAACCCATGTGATTATAGCTTTTGGGAAGCTGTAGTCTGGAAAGAAATCACTTCCCCTAAATGTAATGTGAGAAGATTCCACTGAAAAGCAAAACGCAACTATTAGAATGGCAATGAGCACAGGGTGTCTGGAGTGAAACCTGCCCAGAATCCCTAATGTGTCTGAAAAGCCCCAGTGTGGTTCAGCAGGCTGAGGCTGTGGCCAACCTGAAAGGAGGATTAGGCTCTGCATTTGGAGCTTTCAGGAATCACCTTCTGGATGTGACACTGTTTAAAACATTTTCATTCCATTATGTAGTTTTAAAAAGAACTGGTAAACAACGAGAAGTAAATCATAAATCAAAGTTACAAGCAGGGCACAAGTTAAAATCAGGCCATTATGAAAAGAATTTCTACAGCAAAAATACAGTTCATCAACAGTCAAATGGAAGAATACAATTGTTCAAATGAGCACTTCAAAACAACATTCTTCTGATTCTTAAAGTAGGGCTGCCACCCAGAATTAGACCTATTGTGGGAATAAACACCATACTCCCCAAAACTCCATTCACATTATGACGCATGACTAATCAAGCAGGATAAAGAAGTGATAATTTTGCATCTCTTAAGAAAGAGCAAAATATTTGCCTGCTTATTCTAAGCTTTGTCAGTTACTGAATTAAATTAGCAGAAGCAGGTTTTCTGAGGTATGCCTACCTCAAAGGTAGGAAAACACAACAATTAAAAAATTGAGAGCTGCAAAATCTGTGTCAATTGAAAAACTGCCATATGTTCCTTAAAGGTTTAGTACTCACCAAGAGCAGTAAGAACTCCTGGGAAATCAAGTAGCTAGATAGTGGGCAGGAGCAATTCCAAGAATTCTTGGCAACTGTAGGAAGATGGTTTCAGCAGCAGTGACTAGAGTTTTACAGGGTGATTTGGACATGTCCTTGGAAACTTGCCAATTTGTTCACTTTAGTCATCTTTTAAAATCACACATAAGATATATACACAATGCCAGTCTAGACCAGGGATGGGTAAACTTTTTGTGTAAAGAGTCAGATAAGGGGCCGGCTGTAGCCCAGTTGGTAGGGTGCCGGTTTACCACATAGGAGGCCCCAGGTTTGGTTCCTGGGGCCTCCTCGAGCGGGCAGACTGCCCCGAGAAGGCAAGCCACCACGGGCAGGGCAAGCGCTCCTGGGAAGGGCAAGCTGCTGCGAGCAGGCAGGACGCCGCGCGGTGAGCTGACTCGGCAGGTCGCCGCAGCGGGGGGAGACAAGCAGACACAGAAGAATGCAAAAATGAACACAGCAAGAACAAGCAGAAAGGGGGGATATGTAATAAATTTTTAAAATTTTTTTTAAAAAAAGAATCAGATAATAAATATTTTAGGTTTTGTCATCTGTATGGTCTCAACACAACTACTCAATTCTGCCATAGACAATACATAGTGCATAAGTGTGGTTGTGTTCCAATCAAATTTTATTTAGAAAAGCAAGTTGCAGACCTGATTTAGCCTGTGGGTCATGTTTGTTAACAGCTGTTCTAGATTATTTTTGTCTGGAAGATGTTTCATGGTGTCGCTAAAGAAGCTCTCTGAACCTCTGCATCTCCATGCAGAGGTGTGTACATTCTACAGAAAGAATACTGGGACCAAATGAGCATGGGTGCTTACAGAGATCAGAATTCAGAGAGACAGAGAGCTACAGTACC
>PVKH010004892.1:0-22773 GCA_004027955.1 Chaetophractus vellerosus | reverse complement strand
TCATCTCTTTTCCTGGGGCCTTCTCTCTTTCCTCACAGCCAAGCTCCTCTGTATGCTTACTTCCTGGGACTCCAGCTCAAACCTCCAACATCAGAACTCCTACTCAAAAACTCCAACTCACAACTCCAACTCTATCCTTTGCCATGTCTTTAATTTTTGATTCCCCATCCACCAAGGGGTGGGGCTCAGTGCCCTACTTATATGGCCCAATCAAACCCCTAATCATAACTTCATCATACCCAGATGAACAGTCCAGTTTACAAGCATAATCCAATGTCTATTTTTTGAATTAATAACTATATCAAACTGCCAAACTGCTACATCATCTATCCAATATGGACGTTTTATCCAGAATATATAAAGAAATTCTACATCTCAAAAATAAAAAGACAAACAATCCATTAATAAATGGGCAACTGATTTGAATAGACAGTTCTCCAAAGAAGAAGTACAAATGGCTAAACAGCACATGAAAAGATGCCCAACATCACTAGCTATTACAGAAATGCAAATCAAAACTACAATGAGATAGCATCTTACACCCACTAGTCTGGTGGCTATTAAAAAGTCAGAGGACTACAAATGTTGGACAGGATGTGGAGGAATGGACTCCTCATCCACTGCTGGTAGGAATATAGAATGGTGCAGCCATTGTGGAGGACAGTCTGATGGTTCCTCAGTAAGCTAACTACAGAACTACCATATGATCCAGTATTCCCACTTTTGAGTATATATCCAGCAGTTTTGAAAGTAGGGTCATGAACAGGTATATGCAAACCAGTGTTCATGATGACATTATTCCCTATTGCCAAAAGTTGGAAACAACACAAATGTCCATCAACTGATGAATGGATAAGCAAACTCTGCTATATACATACAATGGAATATTACTCAGCTGTAAGAAGGAATGCAGTATTAACACACAGGATATCATGAATGAATCTTAAAGACCTTATGTTGAGTGAAGTAAGCCAGGCACTGAAGGACAAATATTACATGAGCTCACTGATATGAAAGTAAGCAGATTGAGCAGACTCACAGAGGTAGGGTCTGGAAGATAGTTTACAGGGGACAGAAAGAGTTTAGAGGGCTGTGAGCCAAAGCCCATATGGGCAAAATTTATGATAAGGCAGAAGGGTATGGTTGTGCAGTGGATGTTCATGACAGTGGTGCAGTGATGTTATTGGGTTGGGTGTAGCTGGTCTGTGAAGGGGTAGGATAGGTGTAGTTTTGACTGTCCATGGAACTGGTGGGGAGGGTTGGGTGAGGGAGTAGGTGAACTCTGGGGATTAGCAGGTATGTGGTTGAAAGTACAATCTGGGAATGTTCTTTTGGCAAATATAACAGGGGATGGTTACTGGATTAGGGTGTTGTATGTGGGCGGCATGTGGGACAGGACACACCTGCAGAAGGCTTTTAGGGACTGTGAGTGTTCATCTTGTCATAATGTGCTGTATCACTGTGTGGATACCTACACAATGAATGGGAAGTTGTTGGACTCCCATCCTGGGGAGTCCTGCTAAGTTTTCAAAGCAAGGGGCCAATGTCTCTTGAGAGCATAGGCTGTGCCTAATAGGGGAGGACAGTCCAGTATATCAAGCCCTCAATGTATTTGCAAGGAACTATGGATCTTGTTCTTCAAGGAGTGAAACTTGGTGTTTGCAGTGGGTCCTGAGGAGAGGGAGAGGGAGGAATATAATTGATGGAAAATGGGGTATTTTGGGGGACATTGGAACTGTCCAACACTGCAAAAAGATCTTATCATTTGTTTTCTTCTAGATGTTTTATACTTTTAACTTTTACATTTGGATATCTACTGGATTTCAAGTTAATCTTTGTATATAGGGTAAAGTAAAGGTTATGTTCATTTTTTCATATGGATATATATTAGTTTCAGCACCATTATGAAATGATGTTCCTTTCCCCAGTAAATTGCTTTCACATATCTGTTGAAAATCAATTTACCATGCAAAGTGTGAGTCTATTTCTGAACTATTGATCTATATGCTTACTCCTTCACCATAGCCATATTGTCTTTTTATTAATTTAGCTCTATAGTAAATCTTGAAATCAGGTAATATATGCCCTCCAAATTTGTTCTTCTCTTTTAAAATTGTTTTAAATGGTCTTGGTCATTTGTATTTCCACATAAATTTTAGACTCAGCTTAATCATCTTTTGACCAAAATTCCTGACAGAATTTACACTGGGATTGCACTGCATCTATAGATCAACTGGAAGGAATACTATTAAGTCTTCCAATCCATAAAATGATATACTTTACTTTTTTTAGTCTTTACTTTCAGCAAAATTCTGTGGGTTTTGTTGAAAATGGCTTACATTTCTTTTAAAAATGCTTTTCTATTTTATATTTTTTGAATAACAAATGAAAATTTTTTTCAAGAGAAAAATATTCAGATAAAAATTAAGACTATTTGTCAGTTACAATTTTACAGACCCTTTCTAAGACTATCTAAACAGTGTACTTCAGGAGAAAGAAGACCCTAAGAAGAGGATCTGAGATAAACAAAGAAATGATGAACAAATGAAGTGCTAAATCATAATACTATCTTAGAGAATTTTAAAAAAATTATAAAGCTAAACTATACAACATGCATGGGAAATTTTCATGAGCCAGGCCTGAAGATGAAATGTACCAGTTCTCTGTCATCTGGTTGTAGCTAATTATAGAGACGGCTTGAAAATGTAGCTTAAGGCTGCATCCAAAAAGTAAAGAAAATGGATTTTCAATGAACAAGCAGCAGTCTCTGTCTCAGTATATAAGCAAAGAGGAGGGTTATTTGTGTCCAGATCCTTGGATCAGAAGAGAAAAAAGAGGTTTATTAACATTAGTCTTTGACAAGTTAAATATGCAGCTTAAGATCTCTAGGGAGAAACAAAACACATAGCAGTAGATATGATTTACAAAGGAAAAACAGAATGAAATCAAACACTCAAATTGAAGTAATTAAGAAAGAAGAAAAACAAGAATAAGGCATATAGAGATCACAAAATTAAATGATAGAGATAAGTTCAAATATATTAGTAATTACAAAAATTATTGTAATTAATTATTTTAAATTTAAAATGTCCCAGTTTTAAAAGGAAGAAAATTGCAAACTGCTTTTTATATCCAGCTATTTCTCATTTATTAGCAATATATCTAAAATATAAAGTTAGTATGAAAGCAAAAATAAATTTACATGTTAAGGAAGTACCCAACAAAGGAAATCTTGCTTAATTCCAGTAACACCAAATAATTAGCATTAATAGAGAAAGGTCAATTTAAAATTATAAAAAGTTCTATACACATGGAAGAGTTAAAAATTCCAAAATTATATACAATTATCAGCTTAATCAGCATAATGCAAAAATAATAGAAATACAAGGAGATAGCGGAAGAAATCTACCATCATAGTGCAATGTTTCTAGTACAGCTCTCCATTAATCAATAAATGAATCAGGCAACTTGTAACAATGCAGCCCAAATAAAAGTGCAAAAAGTGTTCCTAAAAGTCATAGGTCAGGCCCCGGCTAGATAGCTCAGTGGATAAAGAGCGCGCTGGGATACCACATGGGAGGCCCTGGGTTCGGTTCCCGGGGACCTCTCCTAGCGGGCAGACCGCCTTGAGAATGGCAAGCCGCCATGGGCGGGCCGGAGCTGCCGTGGGCAGGGCAAAAAGCTGCCACGGACAGGGCAAAAGCCGCCACGGGCAGGGCAGGTCGCCTGTGAATGGAATGCAGCCAGCCACCCGCGAACTGGAGCCGGCCGTGAATAGAAGCAGAAGCCGCCCACAAGCGGGGAAAGCCGCGCCTGCGCAGTGACCAAGTCTCGGCGCGGCGCCGCAACGGGGGGGAAGGGGAGATATGTAATAAAATAAATCTTTAAAAAAAAAATAAAATAAAATAAAAGTCATAGGTCAAAAGACACCCTGAAAAAATTCCAACCAAAATCACTCCATCCAAAAATATCTGAAGAACTCTCCACCCTCATGGGTTTATCATCTAATTATTCTTACCAAGAATCCCAACATTTTAATATGACCAAACAAGCAAGGAAATATGATTGTGCTGTTTAGGTTATAGTAAGTACCACAAAGTGCTATAACAATCAAGTCCCATAAATCTCGGTCTGTGAAACAAAAGTGCATTTCTTACTCGTGTCACCATCCCCTTGATGAGTTTCTTCCACCTTGTGGCTCCATCATCCCCTATGGCCTTATAGCACTTGCTGGTTATTCTGCATGCACTCACATTTGGGGGGAAGGGAAAGAATGGAGAAGGGCAAGAGGTTTTGATGAGCCAGTCTTGAAAGTCACATACAAAATCTCTGCAGGATTTTGTCATTGCAAGGGAGACTGATCATCTGACACTGTATCAAGGAGGTAGAGGAAAGAGTTTTAGGAAACAGCCATGAGCCAGCCATGTCCCACCATCCCACTCATCATGGAGCACATGATTCTATCTTGTTCTTGAAAAATGCTTCAAGTCTGTATTATCAGTTGTAAGAGAAGATTGTATGGTTCCTGTCTTAAGCTTTTAAATTCTTTTCACTCTGCCATTGATGCTTTTATTCTTAGGGTTTATTTTTTTCTTTTTACATTTTTTATTGAAGTATATCACTCATACATGAACATACATAAATAATAAGTGTATAGTAAAAATTGTGAACTTACAAAATAAACATACATAGCATTTGATGTGTTTTGGAACTCCTCCCTGGAGAAACTAAAATGCAATAGGAGGTAAATGAGGTAAAAACTTGTTTTTTTAAAAAATTAAGGCATCATCTGCATATGGTAAAATCCACCCTTTTTAGTGGACAGTTCTGCAAGTTTTAATAATCATATATAGTTTTATAACCAGCACCACAACTAAACTACAGAACAGTTGCATTGCCAAAAAAAATCTTTCCTGCTTTTTAGTCAACACCTCCCCCACCCCCAGCTGCTGGCATCAAGTGATCTATTTTCTGTCTCTTTAATTTTGCCTTTTCCAGAAGGTCATATAAATGAATTCACACAGAGTGTAGCCTTTTGATTCTGGTTTCATTCACTCAGCTAAGTGCCCTTGAGGCTCATCCACATCATTGTATATCAGTAGTTTTTTACCTCTCATTGCTGACTTATACTCTAGTATACATGGCACCAAAAGTCCAATCCATGAAAGGAAAAATCAACAAATTGGACCTCAAAATGAAGAACTTCTCTTCTTTGAAAAACATAGTTGAGAAATTAAAAAGACAAGTCACAGACTAGGAGAAAATATTTGTAAATAACATACATGTTAAAAGATTGTGTCCAGAACATATAAAAAGCTCTTGAAACATAATAATATTAAAAAGAAATTTAAAGGACCAAAGATCTGAACAGGTACTGAATCAAAGAAGATATATTGATAGGAATAAGCCATCAAACTGTGCTCAACATCACTGGTCATCAGAAAAATGAAAATCAAAACAACAATGAGGTACCACTTCACACATACTAGAATGGCTCAAGTTTTTATAATGACTCAAAAGTTTGGTGAGCAATGAAACATTCATCCATTGCTGATGGGAATTCAAAATAATGCAGCAACTTTGGAAAACAGTAGGTGATTTCTTTATAAAGTTCAATATACTTAGCATACAATGTAGAAATTCTACTCCTAGCTATTTATCCAAGTGAAAACTTATAGATGACTGCTTACAACAGCTTTAATCATCATGAACTAGAAATGACCCAAATGCTTTCCTACTGGGGAATGGACAAAGAAAAGCTAAAAAGAAAATAGCTTTTTCAATGCTAAATTAGATAGTTTATGGACATATATGGAGAGTTCCAACATTTGATAATGGGCAAATCTACTTTATCTCATATTAAGCTGTAATCTTGGTTCTACACTGTTATTTTAGAAAGTTGTGCTTGTTGTTTTGTTTTAATTTTCTTATTCCAATGAAGTATAGTCCTCTGCAAGTAACTGGAAAGAGAGGAGAGCTCATGTCTGCCTGTCTAATATAGGGGATTGAAGTATCTATTAGAAAAAAAAGACAATGAGAAAGATTACTCCAAATGAGACAGTCTTTGGAACTCAGCATTTCAGCTGCATCCTGGGGTTAGTCAATGCTGTGTGCAGTATTGCTTCCATAGCCCATGGCTCTCACTGATCCCACTCAGCTTCACAGTGCACAACCATTTCCTAAACTTTAAGCAAAAAGTGCATTCACTCTACTTTAAGTAAAATAGACTGATGAAAAAATTTAAGACAATCGTGTGAGAATTACTTGGACTTGCAATATGCCTAGGCATTAAGTCAGGGGAAGTTGAGGGATGATGGATTCCCATAGGTTCTTGGCTATGCTACATAAACAACTTTAAGAACATGCCAGTTTATTCAGGTCAGTAGTTTATAGAGAAAATGAGAGAAGAGAACAGAAACAGGAGAAAATAGCAGATTACACATCCCGAGAAGTAGTAATAGTTGTGGCCTTCCTCAGGCAAAGAGAGAGATTTAGCTTGTGGGGTTACCTTTTAAGCTATTAATTATTCCTCCCCTTGCTAATATTTGGGGTAGGGATTTCAGCTGTTTGCTCTTCTGATTGATTATCCCACCCATCAATTCCCTAAGGAGCCCAATGGTGAAACCCTTGAGGTATCTGGGGCTTTCCCTTGACCCCAAATGAGATCTTGTTCCAAACGGGATTCTCATGGCTGCTCACAGGATTCTTCTGGCAGCTTTCTCAGTCCCTTAGGGGTTCCTAGTGGTTTTATTTCACAGCTCTTCTTGAATTTCTCATTCAATTTATTTTCTAAAGCTTTAAATTTTTCATGTTTAAGTTATCAAAAGAGGGACAGGGAGACACTAATGGGCATAGAATAGATCCAAGGTGACTGGGAAAGAAACAGGGAGACAAGGCTTGTCTTTTTTCACTTTCTTGGCTGACCATAGATGGTGCTCTTTGGCAAACCTTTCCTCTGTGATGAATCCTTCAATTTCCATTGACTTCTGAGATATAGATTCAAAACCAGCTTATACTAGTTAAACTCCCTGAATGGAAACCATGATCAGTTCTCTGTGGCACCCTCCCTCTTCCCAGGGAGGAATATGTCCTTTCCCCTCTCTGTTGGCTGTTTAGCTGCAGGTTTTATGGAGTATGTTCACCCTGAGTGTGGGGGATGGGTGCCATTCCCAGATGAGGTCAACAAATCAGTTTTACCTTTGGCCCCTTAGTCTCTCCATCCCCAGGTCTCTTTGATGATGTGTGTGGCACTATCCTTTTCTGCAAGTCCCTAAAGCCACTCACTGGGATGACTTCTTTGCTTTCTCCCTATTTTGTAAGAGGCTTGCATCCTGTTTGATCTATTCCAATGCCATCTTCCCAGAACTCATACCATTGATTCTTGTTGCTTCAGTTTTACTTTTGTCAAACACTTTAATTTCTCTTAATTTCAGACCTTTGGGAAGACTTACACCATATACTAATTTTTACAAACCTTCCATTTCTCATTTTTTATATTTAATGGGGGCATGTCTCATCTTCCTGTTTATGAGGATTCTGTATACATGAACCCTTCAATAATATCTTTTCTCATAATATGGGTTTTCTATTCTGCCTCCAACCCATCAGGACTGGAGTATATATTGAGACATATACTCTCCTTGGGCCCATTAATGACAGATTATCATACAGTTCCAACATCTGTTATGGGACCATTTGTTATAGGGCACAGTAAAACCTAAATTCTCACCATTCAGCAATGTTCCATATTTTTCAGCATATATGGGATAGATGATTAATCTTTCCCCATGAATGTCCTTCAGTAAATTTAAATTATTGCTCCAGGACCATTTACATAAAGGTATTTACAATCTTGAAGGGAAATTAGTAACTCCATTTTGAAAATGATAATCACATTAGAAAATAATGCAGGAGTGAAAATCTTCTCCCACCATGATGAAATAGACAGCATTAGCAATATTATTATATTATTGGTAATAATTCATGCCAAGGGAGGAAGCAGCATAAACTAATAAAAACATATTGGATGCAGACTTACACCTTTCTGTTGACTTTTTTAATTGTTATTTTTGGGGTACTTTCACTACTTTGCAATCCAGAGGCTCAAGTCCTCCAAATAAGCCATTCTTTCAAACAAAAATGTCAAATGTCAAGTGTCATCAAATTTGGCTTAAAAAGCCCTGTAGTTCAAAGAACTTGCTGGCTTGTCTTTCTCCAATTGAACTAATAGTTGAGGCAAATAGCCCATAGGAATTAGACAAATTGGAAGAGCTGACTCCAGGCTAATGCTGGAGATACAATCTCAGTCACAAGTATTTTAATTATCAAACAACCTGACATATTATTGATAAAATGCTCCCAAATCTGGCCATATGATTTAAAACCTATTTGCAACAGAGTCCTTCTCATCACATATCTGAGCAAAACCTTGGATTGTTGGGAGGTTTGACATTCAGCTACCATTAATTGGGGAATTAATTGTACTAATTGGGTCCTGGCTCTTTGGTCAAATTACAGCAGTATCAACTTTGCTAGCTCTGCACTCAAAAAGCCCCTTGATTTAATAGATATTTGCAAGTTAGAAACCTGACCTAATGATGCCTTCAAATTCCAGAAGTCATTAGAGGTCCTGAGCTGAAGGTCACAGGCCCTATGTGCACAGTCTCTTGGGGTTGGTTGGCAGGCACCTCCTGGGGCTGGAGCCCTTCACCAGAATAGGCCCATGCCTACCTCTGCTCTTCCTTTCTCTGGCAGTTGCTCCTTTATGTCTCAGCCTCTCAGTCTGCCTGGCCATGCTCCAGGTGTGGTCTGGGATTCAGCACCTGAAGCTCTATGCCCAGAGGTGTCTGGAGGTGTTGGGAGGTCACTGGTAGTGGCAGGTCCTGGGAGAAGAGGCAGAGGCAACATGTTCTCCTTCAAGCCACCAAGACCCACATTCAGATCTTATTTCCTGCTTCCACCCCAGCCCAATGATAAATTTAATTTGGAACCAAATATTAATAAATTGGAGCCAGGATTTTTGCCAGGAGAATTGCCATAAATGAAGTCAATTTTGAACAAAAATGCACTGCAACAGACACAAGTCATAATATGATTTATGCAGAATGTTGATATAAAGTAAATTCACATTTCCTTTGATCTTAATGCTTTCCAAAGGAGAATTCTTATACTATTAATCACAATCTTCATCCACCACCAAAGTCATTATATTATACTGTCCCTTATTATCTCTATCTTCCTTTCCATTGAAATATTACAACCACAGTATACCCCTTTCAGTCACAATCACTTTTATAAATCAGTAGTGTTAGTTATACTCACTATAATGTATTACCATAAACTCTATTCATTTCCACATATTTACATTAAACATTATTAAAAATTATACATACATTAAGCATCAACTCCCATTCTCCACCCATATAGTATTTCCTGTGAGGGTAAAAGGGGTATGGGATTTTTTTTTTTAGAGTAATGAAAATGATTGAAAATTGAGGTGATGACAACACAATTCTGTGATGAATATGAGAGCCACTTACTGTACATTTTGAATGATTATTACAAAGTATGGGACTATATAACACAATGAATCATTTTGTGGAAGATTGTGGTTAACTGAACAAATACAAGAACATTCTCTTATTAACTATGAAAAGTATGTAATACTAATACAAGGTGTCAGAAATCAGGTGGGTTGGGGGAAAATTACACCTAATGTAAGATATTGGCTATAGGTAGTAGTAACATTTTGATGATGCTCTTCCATGGTTTGTAACAATTGTTTCACAACAATGCAAGGTATTGGTGGTGAGGTGATGTATGGATGCCCTGTATGATATGCATGTTTGGTTTGTAAGTTCACAACTTTTATTATACTCTTATTGTTTATGGATATTCATTTATGAAAGATAAACTTCAATATAAAAAAGTTTTAAAAATTTCCTTTATTTCAGATGATTCAATGCTATTACAGAAATTCTATTATGAAAACCTTCTTCTTGTTGAACAGGATGTCTGTTTGATGTGTATTGAGCAAATTGTCACAGTAATTGATGACACACAAAAAAACAGAAATTCCTAAGCCCCAAGCAGAAACTGAAATTTAATCCAACAGAGGTAATTATTTTAAACATTTCAAGATTGTCAGATTTTGCTTTGATAAGTCATGATGGAAAACCGCCATAAAAGTATACATAGAAATAGCTCATTATTTCCAGCCAACAAACCTGAAGCTACCCTTTGCATTTGAATATTGTTTTGGTCAGCCACAGGCGTGCCCTTTGAAATATTGGTCAGTCTTTATAAAGGGTATTTATTTGGGGTAGAAGCTTACAGTTAACAGGCCACAAAGCATAAATTTCTTCCCATACCAAAGTCCACATGTTGGAGTAAGATGGCTGCCGTCATCTCCAGGGTTCAGGCTTCCGGGTTCCTCTGTTCCCGGGGCTGCATTTCTCTCTGGGCTTAGCTTCTGTTTCCTTCACAAGTTCAGCTGTAGTCCATGAGGCTTTCTATGCTTTGCATCTCTCCACAAGGCCAGATGTAGACTATCGGGCGAACGGCTCACTCCAACATCAGAACTGCTTCTCAAATCTCCTTCTCCAAATCTCTGCTTCTCTCAATCTGCTTTTCTCAATCTGCTTCTCTCCAATCTCTGCTTCTCTCAATCTGCTTTTCTCTGCTCCCTCTTGTCTAGCCTTTTATACTTGAGACCACACCCACTGAGGGGTGGGGCTCAACATCTCACTGACGTGGCAGTTAATGCCCTACTCATAACTTAATCATGCCCAGATGAACAGATTAGTTTACAAACATAATCTAATCTATATTTTTGGAATTCATAATTAAATCAAACTCAAACCATTACAAATATGTTGGGAAAAAATACCAGAATTCAGGCACAAAATAAATACACTTCCCTCAGGAGGTGGAGGATGCAATGGTGGAGCTGGTGATAACAACAGCAAGAAAACTCCTCTGAAACTTACTTAGTTTGGGACAGATGAATCAAGAGGAAAGTGGAAAGTTTGTTCCCTTAATGAGGGTTACATGATATCCACTTGCTGCCAGAATACTTGTACTGCTTAGTTCTTTAATTGACCAAGAACTAAAGTTCTTTTCCCATTAATTGTTGGAAAAAGGGCGACTCCTGTCCTGGAGCCACCCTAATGTCAGTGCATTGGTGATAAGGGACATCAAAAAAAGTGTGTTGCAGCAGTGAAAAACTGATTAAAACATCTGTAATGCAATAACTAGAAATCATCAACAGAGAAGTGATTTTTACAAATTGGATTTGAATAAGACCTTGCCTAATATCCAATAAATACAGATGGCATTTGTAAAATTTAACCAACTATGTGTTAATGTGCCTTTGAAAGAAACTTAACAGAAATGCCTATCTTCATTGGAAAGTACTAGGTGGTTATAATATGTAAGGGCATTCATTAAGTGGTCAGTAGAACTTGTGTACATGCTCAAGAACAAACTTAACTCTGCAGTCCTACAAGAGGAGGAGGAAGCGGTTTGTTATTTCATAGTTTCTTTTATTCAAGTGATGCTGTATCCCTATATTAGGACAATTACTGTATTTCAGTGTCTGATACAGAAGGAGTGGCTCACGGTTGGGTATCAGTTCCTGGACAGATGTAACCATTTAAAGAGATCAGAAGAAGAATCTCCCTTATTTTTGCTATTCTTGGATACCACATGTTAGAACAATATCCAGTTGTGTTTGAGTTCTCTGAAACTTCCTTATTGATCCTGTACTACAGTGCCTGCATCTCACTATTAGGCACATTGCTATTCAACTGTCCTGACCAAAGGTTGAAGCAAACCACAGAATTTGCTATAACTGAAAATATACAATTGGGTGGTGTAAAGGGCTTAAAATTCATGTGGGTTTGAGAGTGGTCTCTTTAGGTTACAGCAAAGTATTACACCCTTTACCATAATGCTTTATATATTGGAAAGAATATGCCTTATACACAGAATAGCTCTGTGAAATCTTTTACATGGACATAGAAAAGCTACAGCACCAAAATTAGAGGACGGTTGTCCTCCCTCAAGAATTGATCCATCAGTGTCCAAGGACTACTTCCAAGGAGAAACTCCTTAGTATTAAAACTGAATCCAGGGAAGCAGAGGTACCTCAAGTAGTTGTGCACCCAGCCACCACATGGAAGGTCCCAGGTTTGGCTAGTTGTGCCTCCTAAAGAAGACAAACAAGACATAAAGCTGATGCAA
This sequence comes from Chaetophractus vellerosus, assembly GCA_004027955.1. Lineage (NCBI taxonomy): Eukaryota > Metazoa > Chordata > Mammalia > Cingulata > Chlamyphoridae > Chaetophractus > Chaetophractus vellerosus. The sequence continues at coordinate 10,530 of PVKH010004892.1, read as the reverse complement.
TGTGCTAGCACAGTAAGCTGATACAACAAAATGACAAAATGAGTTTAACCAGTGAAGAGACACAATAAGAAAATACAATGCTAGACATAGGCAGGGAGCAGAGGTAGCTCAAGCAGTTTGGTGCCTCCCTCCCACATGGGATTTCCCAAGTTTGGTTCCTGGTGACTCCTAAAAAGAAAATGAGCACACAACAAACAGACACAGAGCACAGACAGCCAGTACAAACAATGAGGGATGAGAAATAAATAAATTAAATTAATCTTTTAAAAAAACTGAAACTAGAATTGTGGGAAAATGGCATTAGATTAGGGAAGAAGGGCTTAACTCTATTATAAAAGCAATGGAGAAGGAGCCAAAAGCTGTCCAAGTTACCTGCCTTAGGTGTCAGCAGAACAGGACAGTGCTTCACAACTCTCAGGAGGGTGATGGAGAAAGAGATAAAGAACTCAAAACAACAAATGTGAGCTACAAAACCCTCATGGCATCTGGGAAGGGCTCCATTCTGGCACCCCCAAGATATTTAACTGGCTAAAATCTCCTGGCTCACTGCAGCTGACTGAGAGGGGAACAAATATATTCTTCCCTGTCAGCTGTTACAAGGAAAAAGAGGGTGGTTGGGGGCTTTTCTTCAGTGAATTCACCCAGCAAAGCCTGCTTTCAAACTCAGCTATGGCCAGACCGAGACACAGGAAAACAGAGATTGAAATAAACACCTCCATGGAAAGGTGCCCTGATGAGCAATCTACAGGCATGTATGGAAATTGCAAGGACAAAACTGTTTTGGGTACTCTCAGTATCCCAACTCCTGGGAGAAAATCTGCACCCCATTAATGAGTCATGGTATGATTTTGATAGCTTAAGCTGGGCGATTTTAAAGTCTTATAATAAGTAGAATCAAGTATCAAAGAAGAACTGTGGGGAAAAAAAAAACAAACAATATACAAGAGAAAGGAACTGACCATCAGAGTAAATTCACCAACATATTAAGAAGTTCAGATGTCACCAAAACTTTACAAGTCATATTAGGAAACAGGAAGAGATGACACAGCCAAAGGCACAAATCAAATATCCTGAAAATATACAAGATTTAAGAAAATTAATCAATGATAATCACAGAACTCTCCTAAATCAATTCAAAGAATTGAAAGAAAATATGACTAAAGTGATAAAAGATATATAGAAGACACTGAGTGAGTATAAAGAACAATGTCAAAGTCTGCAAAGAAAAAGTAGCAGGCCTTATGTGAGTGGAAGGTATGATGGATGAGATTAAAAATACATTAGAGGTATGTAAGAGCAAATTTGAGTTGCTTAAAGATGGAATTAGAGATTTCAAAGATAGAATGTCTGAACTGGAAAAGACAGGAGAACAGAAAGAGAAGAGAATGCCAAAAATGGAACAGGATCTCAGGGAATTGAATGACAATGTGAAAAACACAAACATTCACATTATTATTTTCTCAAAAGGAGAAGAGAATGGAAAAGGCACAGAAAGGATATTTGAAAAAATAATGACCAAAAACTTCCCACACCATATGAAAGTCACAAATCTCAATTACTTAGAAGGAAGACATATTCCAAACAGAGCAAATCCAAATAGACCTACCATGAGACACCTACTATTCAGAATGACAAATATCAGAGCTAAAGAAAAGATTCAGAAACTAGCAAGAGAAAAGCAAAGCAGCACATACAAGGGAACATCAATAAAATTAAGTGCCAACTTCACATCAGAAACCATGGAGGAGAGAAGAAAATGGTATGATGTTTTTAAGGTACTGAAAGAGAAAAACTGCTAGCCAAGAATTCTGTATCTGTATTCGCCTTAAAAAATTAGGGCGAGTTCAAAGTCTTCACAGACAAACAAAAACTGATAGAATATATTACTAAAGGACCAGAATTACAAGAGCTAAAAAGAGGACTGTTGCAGCCTGAAAGGAAAAAGAAAAGCAAGAGATTTGGAGAAGAGTGTAGAAATGAAGATTATAGGAAGGGCAAATTAAAGCATTAAAAAGACAGACAATAGTACAGTATGATAGAGGGAGAAATATATGTCTCTACAATAATAGTTGAAGACTTAATACACCACTGTCAGTATTGGATAGAACTTCTGGAATGAAGATAAATAAAGAAACAGAACACTTAACTAATATGATAAATGAACTACACCCAGCAGACATCTATACAGCATTGCACCCCAAAACAGCAGCATATATTTTTTTTCAAGTACTCATGGTCTTTCTCTAAGATAGACCATATGTTGGGATCCAAGGCAAGTCTGAATAAATTTTAAAAGATTGAAATTAAACAAGAAACTTTCTCTGATCATAGTCAAATGAAGATGGAAATTGATAAGGGATGTAAAAATGGAAAATTCATAAATATATGGTGATTAAACAAAAAATTCAAATAATCAGTGAGTTAAAGAAGAAATTGCAAGAGAATTCAGCAAATATCTTGTGATGAATGAAAATGAGGATGCAACATATCAAAACCTATGGTAGATGCCAAAGGCTGTGCTGAGATGGAAATTTATAGCCCTCAATGCTTATGTTAAAAAAGAAGAAAGAGCTAAAATTGAAGATCTAACTGCTACCTGGAGGAACTAGATAAAGAACAGCAAATTAATCCCAAAGCAAGTCAAAAGAAAGAAATATAAAACTGGGAGCAAAAATAAATGGAATTGAGGGAAAAAGTAGAGAGAATCAACAAAACCAAAAGATCAACAAAATTGATCTTGGGAAGATCAACAAAATTGGCAAACACTTAGCTAGACTGACAAAGAAAAAGAGAGAAGACACAAATAAAGACATCAAAAATGAGAGGAGGTCATTTCCACTAACCTCACAGAATTAAGAGTGATCACAAGAGGATTCTATGAACACCTGTATGCCAAATAACTAAACAATGTAAATGCAATGGTGGACAAATTCTGAGAAACACACAAACCACCTACACACCCTAAGAAACATAGAAGACCTCAACAAACAAATCAACAGTGAAGAGATTGAAATAGTCACCAAAAGCCTCCCAAAGATAAAAAGGTTGGGTCCAGATGGCTTCACAGTGAATTCTACCAATCATTCAAAGACACTCTTACATCAATCTTGCTCAAACTCTTTGAAAAAATTAAACAGGAAAGAGCAGTACCAAACTAATTCTTTGAAGCCAACATCTCCCTAATACCAAGACCAGATAAAGATACTATGAAAAAAGACTACAAATATCTCTAAGGAATATAGATGAAAAATCCTCAACAAAATACTTACAAGCTGAATTCAAAAGCACATTAAAAGAATTATAACCACAATCAAGTGGGTTTTATCCCAGGTATGCAAGGATGCTTCAACAAAAGAAAATTAATTGTGTAATAAAACAAATTGATAAATTGCAGAAGAAAAATCACATGATCCATTTAATTGATGAAGAAAAGGAATTTCACAAAATACATCACCCTTTCTTGATATAAAAACCTTCCAACAGTTAGGAATAGAAGGAAACTTTCTCTATATGGTAAAGTGTATATATGAAAAACCTACAGCTAGCATTGCACTCAAAGTTTAAAGACTGAAACCTTTCCCACTGAGATGAGGAAAAAAGACAAACATGCCCACTGTCATCATTGTTATTCAATATTGTGCTAGAATTACTAGCTAGAGCATTAGGCAAGATAAAGCATAAAAGGCACCAAAATTGGAAAGAAAGAAGTAAAACATTCACAATTTGCTAATATTATGATCCTGTATCTAGAAAATCCTGAGACATCCATAACAAAATTATGAGAATTAGTAGATGAGTTCAGCAAAGTGGTGGGATGCAATATTAATTGTGCAAAAAATCAATAGCATTTCTATACACTACTGATGTGCAATCTGAAGATGAAATCAGGAAATAAATCCATTTATAAAAGTGATGAAAAGAATAAAATATTTAGGAATAAATATAATCAAGGACATAAATGATGAGTACTCAGAAAAACTATAAAACATTGCTAAAATAAACCAAAAAAGACTTAAATAAATGGACAAACATTCCATGTCATGGATTGGAAGACCATATATCATTAAAATGTCAATTCTACCCAAACTGATTTATGGATTCAATGCAATCCCAATAAAAATCTGAATAAACTTTTTACAGAAATCAAAAAGCCATTTATCAAATTTATTTGGAAGGCAAGAGTCCCTGGATAGCTAAAATTATCTTTAAAAATAAGCATGATGTTGGAGTATTTTCATTTCCTGACTTTAAAGAATTTTACTTAGCTAAAGTCATAAAGATAGCATGGTACTGACATAAAGAGATATATTGACCAATAGAACCAAATTGAGAACTCAGAAATAGACCCTCATATCTACAGTCAAGTGATTTTTGACAAGGCTGTTAAGCCCACCAAGCTGGGCCAGAACAGTCTATTTAAGAAATGGCCCTGGCAGAACTGGATATCTATATCCAAAAGAAAGACAATCCCTACCTTGCAACTTAGAAAAAAAAAAAGTCAAAATGGGTCAAAAATGACAACTATAAAGCTCCTAGAGGATAGTGTATGAAATATCTTCAAGATATTTTGGTAGGTGGTAATTTCTTAAAACTTACAACCGAAGCATGAGCAACAAAAGAAAAAATAGATAAATGGGACCTACTCAAAATTAAACACTTTTGCACTTCATAGGTCTTTGTCAAAAGCATGAAAAGGCAGCTGTCTCAATGGGAGAAAATATTTGGTAATCACATATGCAATAAGGGTTTAATAATCATGATATATAAAGAGATAATACAACTCAACAAAAAAAGACAAACTACCCATTTAAAAAGTGGGCAAAGGACTTGAAAAGGCAATTGTACAAAGAAGAAATAGAAATGGCAAAGAAATGCATAAAAATTGTTCAAGGTCACTAGCAGTTAGGGAAATGCAAATCAAAACTACAATGAGATATCATTTCATACCTATTAGACTGGCCACTATTAAAAAGTCAGAAAACTGCATTGTTGGAAAGGATTTGGAGAGATAGGAATGCTTATTCACTTTGCTGGGAATGTAGAATGGTACTGCCACTGTGGATGACTGTTTGGCTGTTCCTAATGGAGTTAAATATCAACTTTCCATATGGCAACATAATACCATTGCTAGGTATATATCTAGAAGAACTGAGAGCAGTGCCATGAATAGACATCTGCACATTGATGCTCATAGCAACATTATTCATGATTACCAAAAGTTGGAAAGAACCCAGGTGTCCATAAACTGATGAATGGATAGACAAATTGTGGTTTATACACAGGATGGAATATCATGCAGTGGTAATAATAAGTGAAATTGTGAAGCATATAACAACATGGATGAACCTGGAGTATATTATGTTGAGTGAAGCAAGGCAGACACAAAAGTACAAATAATGTATGATTGTGCTATTATGAACTAAATATATTATGTAAACTCATGGAATTAATAATTAGAATATTGGTCACCAGAAAATAGAATGATGGTAAAGAATGTAAAGATGAGGGTTAATCTGTGCAGAATGGGTTAACAGATTGTTTGTAAATCTTTGAAAATGAATGGAAATGGTGAGAGTACATCATGCTGTTCATGACTAACAGAGCTATTATATGGGTATGACAGTGGTTGAAAGGGAAAGTCTGAGGACACTTATATTACTAGAAGGAAACCTTAAAAATGTAACATGGGACTGTATAACAAGTGAAACCTCATGTAAAATATGAATATGGGTGATATTGCATACATAAGACTGTTTTCACAAAATATAAATACAAATAAACTAGAAAGAAGGAAATGGAATAGCATCTGTGTACAGCAGGGGAAGTATAGAGAGATTGAGAGGTGATGAGATTTGTTTGTTTGTTTGGGTTTTTTAGTATTATTATTAGTAGTAGTAGAATAATGAAAATGCTCTAAAACTGACTTAATTGATGAATGCACAACTATGTGATTATAAAATACATCATTGTACACTTTTAATTTATTCTTTATTATTATGTGTCAATAAAATTGATTTGTAAAAAAAGTGAAACACACATATAAACACACACAAACATAGCTCCCTTGGGTACTCAGATTCTTAACAAGGATAATTCAAATTGTTTTTCTCAGTTGTGTTAGGGTAAAAAGGATGAAATTTTTATTGCTTAATAAAATGAAGTTGCCTGAAAAACCTAATAGAAATACTGAACCTTTCATTTTACACTACAATATTTTGGGCCATTTAACTCTTGGAACTGTAAAGACATACTTCCAAAACTAATTCCAGAGTCACTCATTGTCTTAGTTTACCAGGGCTTCTATGACAAAAAGCAATACTGGTGGGCTTAAACAACAGGAATTTATTGTCTCATGACTTTGAAAGCTAGAGACCCAACAACAAGGTATCCATATGCCATGCTTTCTCCCAGGATCTGTAGTGTTCTGGTGCTAGCTTGCTGGGGTTCTCTGGCTTGTAGATGCATCTCTGCATTCATCACATGGAAATCTCTCTCCTCTGGTTTCCAATTTTTGCTTATAAGGACTTAAAATTTTATTGGAATAAGGCCCAGCCTCATTCAGATTGGCCTCTCCTTAACTAATACCATATTCAAATATCCTATTTACAAATGGGTTCACAACCACAGTACCTGGGATTAGGACCTAAACATCTCTTTTGTCAGGGACTAGATTCAATTCCCAGCACAGAGTATATAGGTAACAATCACAAAGTGCAATCATTTATCTCTGAAGGAGCTAAGAGAGGTCTTCATTGTCCTTTCATCTGCTTTACTCCATGAGTTTGTATGAAATTCTGTCCAGACATGATAATCACTTGCATGATACTTTACATGCATATAAACCTGATCATTCTTAGCCAATAATAAATTGTTTTCTTTCTCTCTACCATATTGTTATGGAATTTTTTTTTTGTAAGCAGGATTATTTCCCCAGTGTTTGATAAGGAGATATGACTGCAATGCCTTCAAATGAAACATCACACATATATGTGACTTATGGAGTCAGAATATCAGATTCAGTGAACATTATTTCAAATCATTCTAATATAAATGTAATCAATTTTACTTTTTAGTATTTACTTTTTTTATAATAGTAATAAATCATTTTAATTTATTAAAAAAACAAAAACTGAAGCCAGATTCTCTACAGCACATGGACAGCCAGGATGGCAGCATGGAGCAGTATATTAGGGAATGGTGTTCCAAGCCAATCTACCTGCACAGTGTTCTGCCATGGCTCTCTGGAGCCCATAGAAAACCAGAAATATTACTGCTGCTGGGTTCCCAAGGTGCAGACCAAAGGTGGCAGCCTCATCACTGCCTTCCACAGGCTCTCCCTCCTGGCAGGCAAAGTTGATTTGCTCAGCAGGACACTCCATCTGCACAGGAGGGGCCCTTTGCAAGCCTGCTGTGCAGAGGTGGAGCAGAGCAAGATGTACTTCTCAGACAGCAGCCCTCATGAAGCCTCTGGGACACCAGAGTACCTCTCATCTTCATTTCTGTTTTCTCCTGCAGGGAATCAATGCAAATGAAGCATTCTAGGAATGCAGTTAGTAAATTTTTAAGTGGGGAGAAAATATGGCTATCTGCTGAGTCACTAGTAAATGAGGACTAAATATAGTATGTCCTGAACATTTGGAGAGAAGCTGAAATTTTTTGCTGCTGAATTGAAATTGCTAACTTAGGCATTTGAAACTCTAATAATTTTTTATGTTTGAATAGTAGTTGAAATTTGCACTATTTAAAAAACCTGTTGAGTGATACTTTCCTCACAGGTAAAATGCATAAATTTTGGTTTTTATGTTTTTCTGTCCTTACAGGTCTCATTTATTTTTAGGTGATTTGCAGGCAGACATTCTCCTATTATAACTGAGGTGGAGATAATCAGATTATGTTGCTGCATCTATTTTTTCATTTTCCATTTCCACCTACTAACATTTACCTGATCCTTGCTCAGATCAGCAACCCAGAAAAGCAGACAACAGGAAAATGAACAAATTAGTGTTTAATATTTTTCAGAAACAACTGCTAACACCCCAATGGCTAGCTGTTCCTGTTTTTCTGGTTATTTTCTGTTCTCTCTAATGGGATTCAATTGATGTAAGTTCAGGGTTCCAAGGCTGTAATTTTTTATTTTATATTACCTTGTTTGGGATTTTAGATCACTGTTTAAAATCATGAGTTTGCTTTTACTTCATAGGACTAATTTTAAAATCATATGCACTGTTAACTTTAAAGCATTTGCTGTACATAATAGTAAACTTATAAGTACTTTTGAGGCTGATACTATGGTAAGAATAAGAGTGACATTTCAATTTTCAAAAATAGGGTGTTAAAACCCCACTGCATATTAGAAACAGGCTTTGCACAGGAGGATCCTTATCAATACCTGGGTATCCCCAAAGCCATATTTCTCTCCTTCTGAAAGTCACTGAAGACACAGAGGGCCTAAGGGTATGATTCTTAGAGAATCTTGGAGCTGCCACTCTTTTGAGAGTGCTGGCTGCAGTAGGAACACCCTCCCTGCAAATACAGGAATTGCTGGGAGGCATTTGGGCTGGCCTGAGAATATGTAAATATTTATACTCTGGTAAACTACCTGTGGCTTTGGAAATAATGGAGGCCACAATACAGATCACTTGCACAGAATTCCCTCTTTTCTCAGACAAGATTATTAACACTAAGAAATCAGAATAAACAATAGAAGAAATAAAAATGCACTCTCAGAATACTGACATATTTTTTATAAAGACAAGGAAAGCACCCACCCAAACCCTATTCCTCACTTTTGGCAGCAATGTTAAGAGGAAAATGAGGTGCAGACAAAGGTGTCATCTTAGTCTGAAACACCCTTGTTTTCAAAGAGTATTGGGACCCTAGCAAAAGCTGTGAGGGGCAAAACCCAAGGTTATTACAGTAATGATGTTTAGCTCAATTCTCTCCCTATCCCACTCCCTGTTTCAAAGATAAGTGTTTTCAAATTTGGTTTTATTATTTAGAGTTTCTGAAATTTCCATCTTAATTAAGATTTTAAACAATTTTACAGTAAATTGTCCATTTAGCTTATTTCATTTTCTAAACAAGTTTTTTCAAAATACTATGTTTTACCTTTATATATAAAGAAAATGTTTCTACTCAAATTATTTCCCTTTTAAAAATTGTGTGATGATGTCTTTGGATTTAAAGAGACAGGAGTTTTTATAAAAATATCTTAGGAAATTCCTCATCTTAGAAGCCCAATGTATCTGCCAACTTGTTGCCTAGAAAATAAAGACCATTTTTCATTAATTCTAATAAAATTATTATCAGTTAATGTTTTGTACTCCTTGATTGTAAACTGGACCCAACTTCCTAAAAGTATTACAGCATATCCTGCCATTGAAAGTATAATATTTCTCCCTATTTCATTTAGCTGCTTTTTGAAATTACAAATTGTTCTAAGTTCATTATTGTTTTTTCATTTCAGCATTTGTTTATACTTTTCTTCCCTCACATATTCATTTCAACTCTATTAGTAATTATTTTAATAATTGACCTTTTTAAAAATTAAGTACTATTAATACTGTATTAAAAATAGATGTGCCTATTTTTGTATAATAATCAAATTACGTAAAATACATTTGTTTGTTTTATTTTTGCTGGTCAGTTGTTATATCATATTATTGGGCCAAAATTAACCATGCATAAAATGAAAAACAACTATACCAACCTTAAGTCTTGGCCATCAAAAAGTTGTTTGGCAACTCTGTTATCAAAAAGTACATTGTGGGTTAATTGTGGGAACATGGCCAGTGGAGGCTCAGCTCTCACTAAAATAACAGAGAAAGAGCCAGAGGCTGCCTTGGGGACATTCGTTGGGGCACAGCAAACCAGGACATTGCTTCACAACTCCCAGAAGAGTGAGGGTCAGAGAGACAAAGAAGTCAAAACAAGTAATTGTGAGTTATTAATCCCCTGAGCTGCCAGAAAGGGCTTGCCTCCCCACCCCCAACATATTAAGTGAGGGTAAAACCCCTGAGGAATTGTATCTAACTGAAAAGAGAGCAGCTGTCTTCCTCCTTTGGAAGGAAGGCAGGGGAAAATCATGGGTTGCTTGCCTCAGTGGCTGGAAGGAGCACACATAACCAGCCCTCAAGGTGGATAGATTAGGTGGAGCCCCTGGCCCCCTACTCCAAACTGGAGTGTGATGGCAGATTCCCTGCAAGGAAGAGGGTTCTGGGAGTGTGGAGAGTGATTTCTTCGCAGTGAGTTTACCTAATTGGGCCCCCCTTGAATATGAGAAGTGCCCCTGACTCAACAGGGAGAAGGGAGGAGGATTTCCTCAGGCAGGCCGGCACACCAGCCTCCTAGGTAAAGAGAAGAATTACATCAGAGAGGAGGCAGACACAGGGGGCTGATCAACACAATTTCAGTTGACTGCAGGGAATCTAACCTGGCTGAGGGAAAAGGGGCAAATAAACTTCTGAAAGGCTAATTATCCAGAAGAGGCAGAATAGCTCAGTGGAAAAATTCCTGCCTAACATACACTAG
>PVKH010004891.1:0-22777 GCA_004027955.1 Chaetophractus vellerosus | reverse complement strand
GCCCACAAGCGGGGAAAGCCGCGCCTGCGCAGTGACCAGTCTCGGCGTCTCCCCGCAGCGGGGGGGAGGGGAGATATGTAATAAAATAAATAAATCTTTAAAAAAAAAAAAGAAAGAAAGGAAGCTAGAGAATAATCTGGGAAATGTATATAATAATGATTTCAGTATTGGATAAAGATTGTGGTCAACAGTATAAATATAAGAATGTTCTTTTACAGTGTTAAGTATATGGTGATACATGGGAAAATTACAACTAAGTAACTTATGGACAATAGTTAATAGTAACATTGTAATATTTTTACAGCAATGCCAAGAAGATAAATCAATTCTAAGGAACAACAATACTGGGGATATAAGAGGGTATGGGATTTTTCCTTTTGGAGTAATGAAAACGTTCTAAAATTGACTAAGGTGATGACAGCACAACTCTGTGATGACAATGAGAATCACTGAGTGTATATGTTAAATGGATTGTACAAATCATGGGATTTAAAACACAGTGACTCTAGTGGTGGAAGATGGACTGTAGTTAGAAAAAATATGAACGTTCTCTCATGAACTATAACAAATATATAATACTAATACTGGGTGTTAATAATTGGGTGGGTTGGGGGAAAATACACCAAATGTAAGATATGGGCTGTAGTTAGTAGTAATATTTTGGCGATGTTCTTTCATAGTTTGTAACAAATGCTTCACAACAATGAAAGGTGTTGGGTGGTGTGACATATGAAAGCCCTGAAGGATGATATGCTTGCTTGTTTTCTAATTTCATAAATTTTACTCTACACTTATTTTTTATGTAGGTTCATGTATGAATTAAATACTTCAACCAGTTTGTGGCATTTTGCGATAGCGTTCTGGAAAACTAAGACAAACACCAGTTACTTTGGAAGACTCTTCTAAATATAGCCTTGCTGCCATGGAATTGCTACTTGAAGTGACAGGTGGAGACTCACTCTTTTAAGGACACACTTTTGTTTGCAGGATGATTTATGGTATCCTGGGCGCAGGTCCATTGAGGTCCTGAATTCAATGATTACTGGGTGTTCGAAGTTGGCTCAATTTGTACTTAGCTATCTCCACAATGGCGCAAAAGGGGAATGTCTGTGAGAGTGTTTTGGTGGCTGCTTTGAAATAATTTCATGGTTTTATTTCAGTGTCTCTCAACAATTTGCTGGTAATAACTTGAAAGTAATATTATTTTGGACTGAAGCTGTTTTGAAGGTGGGTTGAGGGTAAAAAGGTTTGTATATGTTCAAGGATTATAAGATCCAGTCCCCAACCTCTGCCACCTTTAAAAGTTTTCATTTTGAACTTTAACCAAGGTTTTATTGTCAGAAAAATCATATAAATAACCTGCTAGAATCTCTCTTTTCAAAAAGACAAGTATTCCAAGGAAAATTGGAAGCAGCTGCCCTTACAGAACAAGAGAAAAATATTCCCCTTGTATGAAATATCTTTGTAGCTACAATTTTCAGCTCTGCCCTGCATAACAAATAATTGCTAATTAAAATGTTGCATCAGTGCTGAAGTCAAGAAAAAGTGGGAAAAAGGCACAATCTTTTCTTGGAGCTCAATGTAGAACTCAGAAAATCAATGCTGGTCCACCACCATAAATATTCTGATAAGGCTACTTCCTGTCTTGTTAATTAAAGTAATTATTTTGCATTAATCTTATAGAAAATATTATTTTTGGGTAAGATACAAATTGAATACTAAAATTAATCAAGTACTCAATTATTGACTTCTCTCCCAGGACATTTTATTCAGTGTTCCTAAGATCTCTTTGAATCTTATTTAGAGTTTATTAAATAAACTGAAGTTACTGTCAGTACCTTGTTTCTTAGGAAGACAATGGAACTTGTCACCATCAGATTGTCTTCTGGCTGTCTTTTGTTGGAACACTGTAAAAAATACAGACCATATTACTTACTGAACATAAGCATTAAACAGAACATACTGTGGAAGTCTCTAGGAAGCTGGAATGCAATAAATCATTTTCTGTAGCCAAAATTCCTGAATTGTATTATTTTTGAGTAGGAGGTTTATTAAGTTTACAATTTTCTCATTTGTGCAGCTTATCAGTCATTTCAAAAAGCATTTTCTTTGGGCAGAGTAGTATAATGCTGATAGAATGCTTCATTAAACTATTTAAATCAAGATATGATTCCATTTTGATATCAGGTTAAGATAAAAGCTGCATTTTGTTAAAAGTGATAAACATTAAATCACATGAATAATTCCATTTGCACAGAAATTACTCATGCTGACTTTTGGTGATAAGCAAGGATAATGGCTGTTTCTTCTTAAACAGATGAAAAGACCTGCATTTCACAGATGTAATAATAAAAAAGACTTTATTCTTGCATCATCTTGTCAGACCTCAGACCTATTAAAGTAGCTTATTTGAATTACTTCATGATCTGAAAAGTGCTTTGTTCTCACATTTCTCACACGAAATTTTGTAAGACCAGTCAGCATTACTTACCCCATTTTGCAGATGAACAATAAAATTGACTGTTTAATTTTTATTGAGCACCCCCAAAATTCTGTAGAGCTTCTGGCATTTTCTAATGAAAAAGTCTATATGCTTAATAACTTTACGTTAGAAAATTAACGTCCCAGAGTTACATGTACTTTTAATGGGTAGTCTGAATTATGGTATGTGGGATCTAGAAGAGCCCTTGGAGATTTAATCCAGCCCCATGTGTTTACAGATGAGGGAGGTGGAAGTAACTAACTTCTTAAAGGGCTAAGTAATTTTGCAATGATCCCAGAATTACTGTTAGTAAAGATGTGATTTATGCCCTAAAGCCTTGAACTTCCATCTGTGCCTTGGTTCTTTAGAGTAACACAGCCTCTTCTATTCTGAGAGTATTCCCTTTTTAAAGATAAAGGAGGAGACAACAGCATGGGATTAAATGGAAATCTTAGAGCATCTTCAACTTGGTTGTGTCTGTTCTTCTTAGCAGCTCAACCAGATTTCCTGGGATAAATAATCTTGGTACTCCAGTTGGATGGTATTTGGCCATTTTTATTGGGAGAAGTACTGCAAGGGTTATCTTGGATCTCTGTCTTTGGAGTAAATATTCTTTAAAACAACCCAATATCAAGGTCATGTATGTGATGAATCCAGAAGACAATTTTTGAATTTAAAAGTTGCTCAAATGATATCAAATCAATAATTATTTACTCAACATATATCATTTGTCAGTTGTGGTCATCCTCTTTCAAACAGAATAGGCAAGTATATTTTCAAAATATGGTGCTTTAAAGAGCTATACACATGGATAACATTTCTAGTTGAAAATCAGTTTTTTGCTTCAAAGTAATATTTGGAAAAATGATAAATATATCTTTCTGGGCTTTTGGCTTACTGAATCAAATATATTTGATTCCTAAAATCAAATATATTGAGAGATATATAGTGTGTGAATATATTCGAAGATATTAGAAGAATTTTTACAAATGGTACTTGATTTTTTTCATTAACCAGGTCTAAAATTCTTTCAAAAATGAAATGTCTTTGAAATTTTAATAACATCAGACTTTTCAAATTTATTTTGCCAAGATTGTTAAGATAATAGCTGGGAATGTCTAAGACTAAAAAGCTCTAGTTTGGTATCATTAATAAGGGAAATAACCTGAATACAAGATGAATCCAGACAATAAATTCTCTAAATAAAAAGTATCTTAATTGATAAGGTTTAAGAGTTCTGCTAAGTATTACAGCTACAATGTACTTGGAAATGGAATTATTTTTCCAGGTCTTAGGGAGTTAATTTGTTAAAAATCACTTTAAAACCTGTATTTTACTGAAGTACTTTCCGCTGACAACAAATGCCAGCATGTGTGAAATATAGTAAATGTTAAAAAGTAAACACTTCCTTTCAATTTTTAGATTAAAAAGTTGCAAGTAGCATATTTATATATTGAGATTGAGATTTCCCCAAGTTTATACTTAGAATAAACATCCTGAGATGGGAGTAGGTGATTAGGATAGGAAAATGGTATGCTCTGAGTAGGGTAATTATGAAAGTGGTGACAATAGTACTTTTAAAAATCAAGATGTACATAAAGTCACATCCGTGGTATATATGTCCTCTCTACCTGTAACACCCCCAAACTGTAACACATTCCCCCTTGGAATTCCTTCCCTAATTCACCTCCAGCTACACCTATTACAACTGTTCCCCTCCTCCCACCTCCAGGACAACCTCCCTGTGCTACAAAGATCCAATTAGCAATGAGCACGTTGCCAGACACAAATGTACTCCTCACTATGAAAGTTAGGAGGTGTTCTTGAATATGAGGTAAGCTTGGGAAAATACCTATTTTAACTTGTTTCCTGAAGAAAGAGCCAGCTCATCAAAATTATCAGATAAGCAAACATGCCTATCAAGGAAAGAAACTCCATGATTAGCCTTTGGAAAAGAACAGATAAATACAAAATTCCAAAATTTATTCATCTTTCATTTTTATAGTTACCATTACCTGAAACCTTTGTTCTAAAAGTCTTTATACACTTTTTGTTTATTATAACACAACCATCACAGGAGGTTGAGTATAAACCCATTCTCAAGAGGTAAGTACAAAACCCATGCTATAGTGAGAACTGAGCTCTGCTTTATAGGTTGTTCAAATTTATATACAAAATTATGTATTTCTATACTGTAAGATTTGTGAAGAGTTAGAGGAAAGACTGTTTTTTTAATTATACACACTGTATTTGAAAGAAAAATCTATGTACCAGAGTGCTAACCAATTTGGCATGGAGGAAGGAGTATACTTTTGTATTTACATTAACAGCATGCATGACCTGGGAAAATGTAAGCTGCTGCCAATTTTTACTTCCCAAGTTATTCCAGGGTCAATCATGTGTGGATGAATTCTTAAGTTAGTATGGATTTATACAGAATGCTATGGTTTGAAGAAGAGATTATTTGCAATCTGGGATCTTAGACTAATAGAAAAATGAGAAAGTTAAATCACACACCAAAGTTAATTTTTATAATATATTGAGACATCCTGTCCATATGGGCTTGAATTCTTGGAAGATATTAATTTTTATGACATTTTTAGTGCATTAATGCTCAGAGAAAGCTATCAAGGCAATTATGAAATATGTCAACTTTGATGACTCTCTACCTAAAATTGGAGTTTGAGAAGAAAGAAAAAAAATGCATTATTAGTAGTTGTCATTGCCTTTAAACATAAAAAAGGCCACAAAGAAAGAAAAACTATTTTTGAGGTTCAAAACATTCCCCTAAAAATGCATATGTCCCAAATACCATCCCCCTCCCCTTTTATTTTAAATATGGGTGGAATGACTTCAGTAAAATTTTCTCTAGAATAGAAATGACATTGAATGGGCAAATTAGCATAGTATTAAATATTCAAAATGTTAAGCAAAGCAGAACTAGCAGAAAAGCAGAGGAGGAGGAGGAGAAGGTGAAATATAACAAATTCACTTGCACTATTTGTCTTTCCAAGCTGTTTCTGCAAAATGATTCTTCATGTCAACCTCATCTGTGACCTATTCAAGCAAAGAGAGTCTTCGCAAGCTGGCCTTCTTAGAAAATCTAGATAAGATTTATTTTATATTATTTTATAAGTGGCTAAGGTGATGAAAATCTGTGCAATAACCAAGAACATTGATAAAAAAACGAATTATAACCACAAACCCCTTGATGCCTCATACTCATTAGGAGTTTAAAATGAAATGTTGCTTAGAGCCATATACCTGTCACTGATGAATCATTTTTGAAACTGAAGAATTGATATAAAATAACATAGATGGATCTGGATTGTGTTCTGCACTCTTAGGAAATGGTGCTGTACAGGGAAGCAGCAGTATGCTTATTAGGTTTTATTTAATAAACAAGTTATTAGGTATTTTATTAGGCTGCTGACTATGTGGCCAAATGCTGTGATAGGTCCTGAGGATGCAAACGTAAACGGCACAGTCACAGTCTCATACTGTCCTCCTGTTTGGTGTATTCATTTAAGAAAAGGTCAATTACATCATTAGTATCCTACTGATGAGTGAGGAAAGAGATGAGAAACAATCAGTAAGGACAAGGGCCATAATTCAATCCCTACAGTCTGACTCCTACTGCCCTCCTCCAATTTGAATCTTGTGAAACCTAGTCACAAAATAGCAGAATGAGGTGAAAGAAAGCAGTGGGAGTAGCTCCTTTGTCTAGCCAGCAAAGACAAGGAACTGTAGTATTCTAACCCTATGAATATTCATACTGACTAATCAAACTGAAGCTCCGTGGAGAGATGTAGCCACTTTGCAAATTGACCAAGATAGATCAAGCACTCCACTCAATTTAAAAATCACCTTTTCATTATACTAGCAGTAGTTACAGGTTATTCATTTGGGCAAAATTATCAATTGCAGGTCATTATATTTGAGCAGGAACATTCAGGTTGGCATGACTACAAATAGACAGCAACTTCAGCCACATAATATGAAGTTGTTTTCACCTGAAAGTTGGCAACATATGTAGTTAGAGTTGTGGCATTAATTTTAGTGAGGGAGAATCAGCAAATGGTCAGCAGCACGTATGTCACTGATGTCGTTAGGGCTTACTTTTGAGATTGGCAGAGATGGAAAGTTGGGAAGCACATATCTGCATAAAAGGAAGATGATATAGAAGTTCTCTTTCAATGTTAATGTCAATGAATGCTTTGGTTTCCTAAGGAGAACACACTGATTTTCTTCTCAATTTATAACAGAAACTTTGTCTGATAAAATTGTTCCATAAAAATCCTCTCCCAAACCGGGAAATCTCAGTGTAAATTATTTTTCCTACTCCTAAGGAATTTACTTTTTACCAGGGTAGAACACAAACTGTTTTTGTTTGCATATTAAATCTTTTAAATGCAAGTAAGAATATTTCTAGTCTAGAAAAGTTTCTCATCTAAAAAGTACGGATGTTCTGAGAGAGGGCAGCTAGTTTGTAGAATTCTGTGCAATTATTAGCTCAGGGCCATTACAATGAGTCTATTAACAAAACTTCCACTCCACCACTGACATGGCAGGGCCCTCTCCTTCTTGCTACCAGGCAAGTAACAGGTATTGGACACCAGTTTCTTGCATAGCACTCGACAGGGTGTATATCTCCTCCGATAAGGCCTCATTCTGTGTTATCATTTGACTCTCTCTTTATGCCCATTTGTATTCAATAAGAAAATCATGTAAGTGTAGACATTACTGTAGTAACAATCTCTTATGGATTGAATCACACCTGCCACAAAGACATTTTCAAATCCTAACCCCCAGTGCTCTGGATAAGAATCCATTTGTACATAGTATCTTTGAAGATGTTATTAGTTAAGGTGTGCCAAACTAAAACAGGGTGGGACTTAACCCAATATGATGGGAGTTCTTATAAGCAGAGGGAATTTGGACACTGTCAGGAGACACAGACAGGGAGAGAGATGCCATGTAACAGAGGCGGAGACTGAGTTAGGGATTGCGGGAAGCTACCACCAGAATGCGCCAGACTCCAGAGGAAGCGTGGCCTTCCCGACACCTTGATTTCGGACTTCTAGTCTCCAAAACTGTGAGACAAATTCCTGTTGGTTAAGCCAACCAGTTTGAGGTTCTTTGTTACAACAGTCCTGGTAATCTAAGACATCCCAACTAAATTTTCTTTTTGTTTTAAGGAAAAGTGGCTTTTGGAAGTAAGGAAGCTAATGGAATAGTCTGAAAACTATATGAGATTACCTTTTGCTTGGTGATGACCAAAGTAGTAACTTCTCTGGCTTTTCTCCCTCCCTCTCTTCCTCCCTCCCTCCCTCCCTCCTTCCTTCCTTCCTCTCTGCTCTCTTTTCTCTTTCTTTTCCTATACCAGAAACTGTTGCTATGTTAAGAAGTACCAGTATGCTCATGGTTTGGATTTTGTTACATTTCACAGGGTGATAAACTTGGCACACTAGCTTTTTTCCCTGAACTTAAGAGAAGCTACCTGTTCATGTTCACCTTGAACAAACACTAAATACTAGTTCTACTAATAAGACTCTAAGTATAGAAATCCAAATTAAAGCCTCCAAAATAACAGAGTTGTGCCTGTTTTTTCTACACAGTATTCATTATTGGTAGCTAATAAAATAATAAAACTACTTTGGAAAAATCATGCAAGATGATGTATTAGCACACAAAACCCAAGGGGAGAAGCAAAAGGTACACTAACTGGTAGATATGGCAGGTCTTGCCTCACCTCTGTGCCTACAGAATACTTATTGTCATAATGGTTACCATTCCTGGGTACTTGCTCTGGGCACATATGTTGTTTCAGTTCTCATGAAAACCCTATGAAATAGGTATTATCATTCCTAACTTGTCTCTAATGGCTACATATTTAGAATCAAAGAGAAGCACACATTAAAAGTCCTGGTGAAAATATTGTGAATTCAAAATATCTAAAGTGAGAAATGAGACAATATTTTAGGATTTCTGCTTTAAACAGCTATGATTTTATCTTTAAACAACTGTTCCCTAAATTATTTAAATGATAACTATGGCTAGAATTTGGAAATAATTGAGGTGAAGGTTCCTCAACAGTGGCCCTAGTGACATTTTGGGCCTGAAAATTCTTTGTTTTGGGGCTGTTCTGTGCATGGTAGGATGTTTAGAAACATCGCTGGCCTCTATCCATTAGAAGCCAGTAGCATATCTTTTGTTGTGATCAAAAATGTCTCCAGACAGTGCCAAATATCCATTGGGGGCAAAATCACCATTGTTGTGAATTGCTTCTGTGGGCCAATTCAATACCTTACTAAATGCATATTTAACAGATAGGTGCATCAGAAGTTGGGGAGGAGGGCGACTAGAAATCATTCTGCTGTTAAATGAAAATCTAACTGCTTGAAAATATAGGCATTCATTTTCTGTGTAATACAATTCCTTTAATGCCAAGTCAGATGTATTTGACTACTGCCTCTTTCCCACTTCACTAATATAAAGGAATTGAATCTCTAGAAAAGGAGGCCAGGAAAGTTCATTGCTATTTTACCAAAACTTAGCTGATGGAATTTACTAGGCTTCTAGTTGGCCAAGATGGTGGTAGAAAACACTCCAGAATACTATGACCCCACAGAATCTTTAAGCAACTAGCCAAAACTAGCAAAGCCATTTTCCTTAGAATTCCAGAAAATACTTAAAGGGTTGTAGTAAGAAAGCACAGCTTTAAAAAATGATAGGAGAGGGAAGCGGATGTGGCTCAAGTGATTGGGTTCCCGCCTACACATGGGAGGTCCATGGATTGGTTCCCGGTGCCTCCTAAAGAAGACAGTGAGCTGGCATGATGGGCAGGCGTGGCTAGTTGATGCAACAAGATGAGGCAACAAGAGACACAGGAGGATAAACATAATGAGAGACTCAACAAAGCAGGGAACAGAGATGGCTCAAGAGATTAGATAACCCCCTCCCACATCGGAGGTCCCAGGTTCAGTTCCCAGTGCCTCCTAAAGAAACAAAGAAGATGAATAGACACAGCAAGCACAAACGACAAGGGGGTGGGGGGAAATAAATTTAAAAAATTAATCTTAAGAAAAAATGATAGGAGAAGCTCGTGGCATCCTTGCTCTCCCCCTCCCCATTCCAGGCACATTGTGGGACAGGTTGTGTTTGCATTGTGGGTCCCCACCCCTATTCCAGAGAGAACAGAATAACCTTTATGCACAAATTGTAGTGCTCGTGTATCTTTGCCAGTCCATCTGGTGGCAGCCTGAAAGATTGAACCAGAAACTTGTCTCTGGCTCACTCTCCCAGAAATTGCCCTGCAGACAGAAGCAGCAGTAGACATCTATATTAGGGTAAGAAACAACTAAGTCCACTTAATGGGGAAATAGTCTTTTGAACAAATAGTGCTGGAAAAAACAAATATCCATATGTAAATGAAATGGACTTCTACCTCACACCCTATATAAAAATTTCCCAAAATGGATCAAAGACCTAAATATAAGAATCAAAGCTATAAAACTCCTAGAAAAAAACACAGGGAAGCATCTTCAGGACCTGCATTAGGCAATGGTTTTTTAGACTTTTACCCAAAGCTCAAGCAACAAAAGATAAAATAGGTAAATGAGACTTAATTCAAATTTAAAAATTTGTTCATCAAAGGACTTCACTATGAAAGTGAAAAAACAACTTAAAGAATGGGAGAAATTATTTGGAAAACTTATATCTGATAAGGGTTTAAAATCCAAAATATATAAAGAACTCCTACTACTTAACCACAAAAGACAACCCAATTAAAAAATGGGCAAAAGATCTGAACAGACATTACTTTAAAGACAATTTACAAATGACCAAGATATAAATGAAAAGATGCTCAACATCTTTAGCCATTAAGGAAATGCAAATCAAAACCACAAAGAGATACCATTTTACACCCCCTAGAATGGCCACTTTTAAATAAACAGAAAATTACAAGTATTGGAGAGGATGTGGAGAAATATGAACATTTACTCATTGTTGGTAGGGATGTAAAATGGTGCAGCCACTGTGGAACACAGTTTGGTGGTTTCTCAGAAGTTAAGTATAGAATTACCATATGACCCCACAATCCCACTTCTATGTATATACCCAAAAGAATTGATAGCAGGGACTCGAATAGATGTTTGCATACCAATGTTCATAGCGGCATTACTTACAATTCCCAAAAGATTGAAGAGACCCAAGTATCCTTCAACAGATGTATAGATAAATGAAATGTGGTGTATACATACAAATAAATATAATTCAGCTGTGCAAAGGAATGAAGTTCTGATATTTCGACAACATCAACAAATCTTGAAGGCATCATGTTGAGTGAAACAAGCCAGACACAAAAGGACAAATATTGTGTGATCTCACTGAAATGAAATAATTAGAATAAAGAAATACATAGAGTCAGAAACTAGAATACAGGTTACCAGGGCTGGAGTGAAGGTAGGTAATGGAGAATTAATGCTTAATTGGGACAGAGTTTCTGTTTGGGGTGATTGATAGAAAAGTTTTGGTAATGGATGATGGCAATGGTAGCACAACCATATGAATGTAATTAACACCACTAAATTATATATTCAAATGTAGTTAAAAAGGGAAGTTTAGGTTACATATATGCTACTAGAATAAAAATTTTTAAAAAGTCACACAGGACTATAAAACACAAACAACACTGCTGTAAACTTTGGATTATAGCTACTTTGATAATTATGGTAATGTTGTTTCATCAATTGTAACAAAGGTACCACACCAATGCAAAATGTTAATAATAGGGAAAACTGGGTGTGTGTGGGGGTTATATAGGAACTGTATTTTCTGCATGATTTTTCTGTAAACCTACAACTTGTGTAATGAAAAAAAAAAAAAACCATCCAACAAAACCTACTGCACATGGTCTGCAAAGCCCTTCACAGGTTTCAATTAATATCTCTGTGAGCTAACCAAGGAACAATGATGTGCTATGAGAACATAAAGAGCAAACCAAAACACCTGGTTTGTATGAAAAGGCTTGATCCTTTTAATGGACAATGTGAGCATGGGTTAGAATGACTGCCCCTTTGCAAAGCTATACCAGTACCATGTCTTGGAAAGGAGAGAGACAGGGTATTATAGGGCAAAACAGGAACATTTGGCTTACTAACATAATGATAAATACATCCTTTTGATCTGAGAGCATCTGAGATGATTTATACCAGGTCATGATGCTAAATGGTTTGGACAAGGTCACCCAGACAGATTCAAGGCCCACTTTTGTCCACTTTACCTTATTTCTTCACTAATGAGGAAAGAGACCATCCCACTCTATCACATTTACAATGACATGGATTAATGTTCCTAAGGGTTTCTACAAGGTCTTTTTTTTTTCATTTTGCATTTCAATTGCATACTATATGATCAATTTCAAGTACAAGCAAATTTCAAGTGGAAAATTTCTGAGTGCAAGTGAGTTGTACTTGACATTTGGGGGTCCTGCTTGCTGAGTAGCTCTCAGAAAGGTCATATACAACTTTGTTGCACTGTAAAATGCCAGGGGCAACTTAGCAGCAATTGAAACTTGAAAGGGAAATTATGTTCTACCCCAAGTCAGTCACATGGACTCTGAAGGCTCCTATTGACTGTATGAGGAGAGAATGGGAAATTGCCCATTGATGTTGAAAAATTTTCCCCAATAGGCATTCATCTCTTTGCATGATTTATGGACAGTTTTATGATCAATCCATGTACACATGTAAAGTGCTCATTCATGTTGCATCAAGAATTCTGTCACTACAGAGTGCTGTAAATCCATGTCAATTTCTCTATTTTCTTGAATCTTAATGAACCTGACCCTTTCAAATATTACAGGGACAAAAAGGTGGAGAGAATAAAATATCTGAAGGCTAACAGACTTGAAACTTTTTATTTAAGCGAAATAAGTTATTCCTTTTGTGGTGGTTACACAAGATTAGGTTTAGAACAATACCAGGATAACAAATAAGAAATATCTATTGATAAAAATAAACATGGGTTCAGCTTTGCATTAATAAGTTACCTTTCAGGGTGCTTGTGATAGTAGAAACATAATTTCTCTCTAGAATGCTTAGCAATAACTGGACATGGATATCCTAGAGCATTGTCCCATTCTGTGTGGGCCCCCCCCCCTTCAAATTAATAGTGCTGTGAACATAGGAGGTTTAAAACATGTGCAATTTAGGAATTAGTAGATTGATAGAATCTTCTGACTATCCTCCATGGCATTAATGAAGTCTCCTATTCTAGCCACGTTGACATGGTTCTTGTCACTTCTATCATTCATTCATTATTTTAACAGTTAACATTCATCAAGTATTCATTATGTTTCTGCTATGAATTCATCACTAAGCTTGGCACCAGAGGTACAATGATGGGCAAAAACAGATGAGATCAGTCTCTACCTTAAGAGAACTATGGCTTAGTAGAAGGAAATAAATATTAAAGAAATAATCCAGAACTAAACATATAAATTTAGGAAACGTGTCGTGCCATGTGTACAAGCATGGAAGCCAGATTGACCTGGGTCCAAATACCACGTCTTCTTCTTCCTAGGCTTCTTGCCACAGGGGGCAAGACCCTGAAACTTACTGAGCATTGGTTTCCTCATCTTTAAAATGAGGCTATTAAATGCTCATCATGCAGAATTGTTGCATGAATTAGAAATTGTCATGAAAATTGTCTAATAATAATTATTAGAAGAAGTGGACTAAGTAGACCTGTCACTAGGAGAGTACAGGGTTTTCCCTTGTCCTCCCATTCCAACTCTATGACCTTCATTTTTTTCTGACTCCATCAGAATTGAGAGAGCATATAAACACTTTTTCTATAATTTAAAATTATTTTATCAATTTTTTTCCCAGCCCAGAAGTTGAGTAAAGATAAAAGAGAATGGCTTTTAACAATAATTTGTTGAGTGTACACCACATACCATGTATTGTGCTAGGCGTTTGCTAAATTTATCTTGTTTAAATATTATAATAATAATTGAAATAGATATTATTTCTATCCCCAATTTACAATGAGGAAATTGAACTCAGATATGTTAAGTCATTTGTTTAGGCTGAATTTGAATACAGGTTTTTCTGCAAAGTCTATATATATATTATACCTCCTTGGCTTTCCTTTGCCTGGTCTCTGCCAATTTTTGAGTTTCTAAAATAGTTAGTTGGGACTCTCCATTCTGCATTCTTCCCCTATCCCCTACACCACATCCTTCTGTCTTGGTTATTTTAATATTCTGTGGATATGCCAATATTCTGCTACTATTTCTGGTAAAAATTGGAGCAAATTAATGTTCTTCCATTTGAATGGATGGCTTTATGGGAAACTGAGTCAACTTTATTTAATAGATGTACCTGAGCTAGAAAAAACGGAAAGATGTGATGAAAGACTTTTACCCTGAGAAACACAAAGGACATCAAGGAATAATTAGCTGATGAGGCAATCTTTATCTTAATATGGGAACAGAATGATCAACAATCGCATAAAAGGAATATGCTATCAAGTATATTCCAGTGAAAGAAAAAAGGAAGAAACAATAGAAGAGGTCTCTGATGACTTAATTTATTGTTCAGCTTTTGCTACTGATTTAGGATTTGGGGTAAATAACCATACTGTTTTTATATACTTACATGCAAAAAATCCCCAACACATTATAACACTGGTTCCCCTCTAAATGCCATGAGAAAAATTTAAATTGTGCAATTGAATTAGAAAATGTCTTATAAATGTTGAGGAATAACAGATTTGGCATGAGTAATGAGATAAATAACCTTTAAAATTCTCAGAAACTCAAAAAACCAAGGTTCTTTAAAGTCTGTGTGTGTGTGTGTGTGTGTGTGTGTATAAGACAAATGGTACCATTGTTAAATTGGGAATTTATCTAATCAATACGCAGAAAGACTTTATCACCTGACACTTGATAAATTTTTGCATAATAAATAAATAAATAAATGAGAATGAAAGAAATCCCAGTTATAGTATTCAACATGGGAATTACTTGAAAGTCTAAAGACCCAAATTCCTTCTCCAATCCTATGCAAGGAGTCAACCATAATGATGAGAGATTTATTCTATTTGTAGTAGTTGTGGACATGGGAATTGAAGCACAATTGGTGTCAGGAGTTATGTACTAGACTGAAAACAGGAAGAATAAGTTAACTTGTGTATTCTGAATGTTGAAGTTTCCCAGTGTCCTTCCCATATTCTGATCTCACAGTTCTGGCAACCAAATATATACCTACAGGTAAGAGGTAACTGGATTTTCCTCTAGGAAAATTGAGAAGCATCAGGGAATAGATGTACAGAAATAACATTTTGGGTCATTCAGTGAAAAAGATGGTTACCTCCCCATTATCTTACAATACAGTCTACAAGTTAACAGTTTCCATTCAGGTTTTTGATGCTTCATCCTTAAGTATGAAAGCACAGCTAAGAATAATCAGATACTTGATGGAAATAGCAAACATTACAGACAGAATATAAATCAAATAAAGAACAAGCAAAAACAATAGAAGCAATATGAAACAAAATTTATAATGGATACACATAGAGGTAAGAGTAGATATGTAATTAATTGAATTACACCTCTCCCCAAGGAAAAGAAAAAGGAATCCTAGAAAAAAAGAAGTTAAAATAGAGAACAAGAAAGAGCTCTTGGAAAACATGAATATGATATTCAACAGGAGGGTGGGAAGACAAAGTCCATAAACTAGAACAACATAACATGGGAATTGATATTTGTGGTCCTGAGAAAATCCCTAAGGATTTCAGTTCAGCCCACGATGCACCTCTTCAAAATTTCTAGAATATAACTAAATTCTTGTATCTATTTTCCTTCTTTAAATTTATTGGTAAGGTTGTATAAAATATTTATTGGGATTTAGCAAACTTGCCAACAAAATGGTAATATCTTAGAGATCACTCTGATGGACAATCTGAGAATTTCTAATTAAAGCTTAATCCCTATGTTAATAATCTAGATGATTGTTCCAATCCACATTTCATTTTATCTGAAACATTTATTAATTTACTAGTTTGTTAAATTTCTTGAGCATTATCGGCAGTAGGTCATTTTTAAGTATGTATGTTATGCACTGGTAAATAACATTGTACATACTTGATAAATTATCATGGGCAAATCTCTCAATACAAACTGTTTAAGGAAAGGAATGGTTTCTTTTGAACATATCAAGCAGAGATGAGTAAGGGTGATATTCTTCGGTGGATTTGGGGTATATATTTGAATGTTCTATTTGAGCACTTGGTTTGGATTTTTGAATTCATAATCTATTCCCTCTCAGCTTTAGTTATCAATCAGACATCTTGCTCAAAAATCTCACATTGCACTGTGTGTATTTGTTTGCATGTCTGTCTCCTGTAGCTGTCTTGGAACTCCTCAAGGATGGGAACTTGTTTTATTCTATGTCAAAGCCTCTACCTGGTAACTAGCCCATACAAAACACTCAGTACATGTGTGTGCAATGCACTGATGAATAAAGACCATGCTTTAAAAATCATGGCTGCGAGTGCGCCAAACTAAACAGGATGCATATGAGCACACCAGGAAAAACAGGTGAGTCAATCTATGCTTTGGGGGTTATAAATATTTAAAACTCTACTATAAAAACTTGCTTTTTTCTTTATATCCAGCTGAGCAGAGAATGAGAAAGAAATGAAGTCTAAAATGAAATAGACATTCTCAGACTAAGGACATGAATCTTAATCATTAGGATGAAGTGAAATTATCAGCTGGACTGGGATTGAATGCCTCAGATTCTAACATTGAAACTGCTTAGGTATTTTTTTTTTTATTTCGATAAACATTTTGTTTAAGGACAGTTGTAGATTTAGAAAAAAAAATGATGATAGTACACACAGTTCTCATATAATCTACACCCAGTTTCTCTTACCATTAACATGTTGCATTAGTATGGTACATTTGTTACAATTAGTGAATCCATCTTGATATATTATCATACACTGAAGTCTATCGCTATCTAAATCTCCTTAGTTTTCACCAAACACCGTTTTCCTGTTCCAGGGTCATTTTGGGATGCTACATTACATTTAGTTTTCATCTCTCCTCAGGCTTCCCTTGACTGTGACCTTTTCTCAAGTTTTCCTTGTGTTTTGATGGACTTAAAAGTCTTTAGTTGTACAGGTGAGGTATTTTGTTGATGTCCCTCACTTGGGATTTCTCTGATGTTTTTCTCATGATTAGACTGGGGTTATGTGAAACTGCTTACGTTTTAAAAGTTATCTTAAATGGAATTAGGGGAAAAAGTAGAGTACCCTCATGGTCCACTGCCTATCTTTTCTTCTGTTGCAGATTATTCATAGGAGCTGAGCTTCCCTCTTATAGAATTATGGAGATACTATCAAATGGAATTTCTCCTTATTTTCTATGGTTTCATGCTCCTTGGATGGCTTATCAAAACTTTCTTTCTTAATGAAAAATTGGAAAACTAAACCCAACCCATCATTCTTATCATCTTCCGTCATTGTTCCCAACTTTGAAAAACATGCCTATACAACTCACCTGTGACTTGAAAAAGATAACTTTCATCTTTGACTTTCTAGATCCAAGCACTAATCAGATCACCTTATACCCCACAAAAAAAAAAAAAAAAGAAAGAAAAGGTACCAAAAAAATACAAACAAGCAAGCAACATTACCTTGAGCTATGTAAGGCGTAGTTTCCTCTTTAGGAGGGATATTTGTGGGCCGGGGTGTGGGAGCAGGAGGCCTGTTTATAATGAAAGATCGACTTCCAGGTTTTTTCTTCGTACTCATATTAGCCAGTATTGTGTCATATTCACTGCCGTCATTCTCAGGAAAAGTGTATGGGTCTTCATCTTCCTCCTTCTCCTTTTCATCTTCTTTCTTTTCTTCCTTTCCTTTGGGTTCGCAGGCTGCTTCTTGTCTTAGACCAGGGTCACACCAGTTCTGACTTCTTTCCAGCTGGCTTTCCAGCATTTTCCCTGCATATGAAACGTTTAGATTGTGTTTACTCTTCTGTTATAGGCAACATAATTGATGTCCGTTTGTCACTTGCTTGACTTCTCAAAGTGGACAAATCAACTGACATAGGAAACAATTTATGAGAAGAGTTCCTGCCTCCTGAAAGAGTTTATACATTACCCCAAAAATTCCAAAAAGAGAAAAGTGAGCAGTGCATTTTACCAATAATATCCTCCTGCAATTTGTAATTTTGTTAAGGAAATTTTGGGCTGTTTGAGATATAGATTTATTTGAAAACATAGAAATATTTTACATATCATTTTGTGGAATCTTTGAATGATTTAATATCAGGAAATTGAGTTATGAAACAAAGCCTCAAATTCCAAATGCTCTGTAAACTTTTATTTTTCAAGCATAATAGTCTCCTATATATTTTTTCATTCGAAATCATTTCTCCTTTCCTTCATAGGACTTGTACTGGGTATTTACCTAAAATTCAGTTTCTCTGGAAATGACAGGGGCAATAGCCAATGGCATCATTATTTGGCATGATGGTTAAATTCATGTGTCAACTTGGCCAGATTATGGTGTCCAGTTGTTTGGCCAAGCAAGCACTAGCCTGATTGTTACTCTGAGGATGTTTTGTGGACTTAAATCATCAGTAAGTTGATTGCATCTATGGCTGATTACATCTACAATCAACTCAGGAGACTGCCTTCAAGAATGAGAGCAGTCGCATCCAATCAGATGAGGGCTTCAAAAGAGAACTCATGATTTCAGCAGGCAGAAGAGAGAATTTCCAACTCTACTTCAGCCAGTCAGCTTCTCCAGGAAAATTATGGTAATCCTTTATAGGAGGTCCCAACTTGTGGCCTTGTCTTATGGAATTTGGACTTGCCTACCCCAGAGTCATGTGAGATAATTCTTATAAAAATCTCATAATATATACATAATATGTATACATATATACATCTTGTCTGTTCTGTTTAGAGAACCCAAACTAATACACCTGGTTTCCTAATAGTCTCACTCTGGCTATGAGAACCTGACCTTCAAAACTGCAGCTCCTGATTTCTGTCACACAAACTTCATTCTTAGCTGAAGGACACTGTAAGCAGAGCTGGTAATATTCATGACATAAAAGATGGCATGGATGATCAGTGGCTTGGGTTAATTCGTGTGGAAAGGATAAAATTATAGATTTATAGTCTTTGATAGCTTTTTTACTTGGGTAAAATATTTTTATATTTTTATAACTATGTGTTAAATATTTCAGTAGAAATTATTTAGAACATATTTCATCATGTACTTTGGTTAATGAAGGGGTTGAAGAGAATTTTGAGGACTCTCTACCAGGCCAATGAGAATACACACATTTTTAAAATTTGCTCTTTGACAGATGTTTTACTTAAGGTATTAATGACAACAACAGAATGGAAAACATTTACATTATTGACTGAAAAATCACTGCTTTCCTATGCCATTTTGAGCGATCCATGCACATGTGCTAAGGGAGAAATCCCTTTTCTCTTTGTTCAGTTAGTAAGGATCTGACCAAAAATTTTTTGTTTACTTGTAGGCATTTTAGTGAAACGCCTTAGAAGCTAAAGGGAAAGACTAGTTTGGGAGCAGAATAAATGAATATTACTATAGGAAAATTAAGCAATTGCTTTGGGTACGTTTATGAGGAACTACTAAAATAACCTCCCAACAGCATCTTAGATCTGATTATTTCAGTTGGCTTAACCTAAGATTAATTGTCTATGTGCCTACCACTAACTTTAAAATCACCATGACCTACCTTTTCCTTATAAATAATATGGTTTTGAAAATTTGACTTCATGACTCGTTTCACTTTATAGTTCACTGACAGTATCACAGGTGAAACCAGATTAAGTGTGTGGGAAACAATTTTACAGTGTTTCATTTTTAGCGGAATGTGTCAACTATGTTACTTTTATGAACCCATTTCCTGAGCTGTTAACTCTCTTTTTTCCCACCCACTTCTCTTCCCAACTATTTCCAAAGTTGGGCTTGTACTAGAAATAATATATTTTACTTTTCATTTTCCAATGCATCAAATTATACTTTTCATTTCAGAGTGGGATCTGAGCTGTCTCAATTTAGGTTGTACATTAGCAAAATAAAGATGAAGATAAATCACTCCTATAAATCTGACTTTTGAAATAATTGGGCTGAGAATGGGTAACAAAGAGAAGAAGCCTCAAAGCCCAGGAAACCTGTTCCTATGAATAAGTAGTTTATATATTTCAATTACAGGTTCCATGGTCTTGGGTCTGAGCTGAAAAGGGGATAATCATGATACCTGCCTTAAGGGGTTGGTGTGAATATAAAAGAAGACAATGTGTTTTTTCTAAATTGAAAAGTGCTGTGTAGTGCTGTGTATTTTCTCTAATGAATATGTATACAAAGTGATCATGGGAATTTGATATTTAGGGCTTTGGTGAGGTGGTCTCCCTTATTAACTTGAGGTCAGACTGATGCTACTCTTAATGGACAATTTCTGAAGGTATCAATAGCTAAAGTCAAACAGCCCATACAAAGTCTCTGGCAAAAAGTAAGTGGTACCCTAATATCATTACTTTTAAAAACCTTAATCAAAGAATTTTAAGGACAAAAGTTGGCATTTTATTTTCCATTTAGTTCCAATATCAACCGTAAAAAAAGATGAGATTAAATATAGCACTGCATGTAAAATGCAAAAATAGAATAACAGATTTTAAACAAAAAGAATGATTTTGGTTTTATTTTGATTTTTATATTTGGTCCTTTACAGAAGATAAATTAATGAATAGAATACTTCTGATCTTAGATATTTAGTGAGCACTCTCTGTAGAGTAGATCTAACCAACATATCATATATAGAAATTTACATTAGGAGAAAATGTGATTTAATATTAGCTCTTTCAAGAGAATTAATCTACACAAGACTACCTTCTGTTCTTAACAATTGATTTTTATAATTAAATAAAATTTTCACATCTGAAAAAATGGGAAAGGGGGCCGGCTGTAGCCCAGTGGATAGGGTGCCCGTACACAACATGGGAGGCCCCGGGTTTGGTTCCTGGGGACCTCTCCGAGCAGGCAGACCGCCTGAGAAGGCAAAGCCGCCATGGGCGGGGCAGGGCCGCCGTGGGCAGGGCAAAAAGCCGCCATGGGCAGGGCAAAGCCGCCATGGGCAGGGTGAGCTGCCTGCAAACGGAGCAAAGCCACCTGCGAATGGAGCAAAAGCCCCCGGGAATGGGAGCAGAGCTGTCCACAAGCGGGGCAAGCTGCCTGCGCAGTGAGCTGACTCAGCGCGTTGCTGCAGCAGGGGGAAACAAAGCAGACATAGAAGAACACAAAAAAATGAACACACAGCTAGAGCAAGCAGAAAGGGGAGGAACATGTAACAACAACAACAACAAAAAAAAAAACTAAAAAAAAAAAAAAAGAGAGCACAAAAAAAAAAAAAAAAAAAGGGAAAAACTATACCAGAATTTTGTTCTGAGTGTACAATCAGCTTATACCTGTCCCCCAAATATTAATATATCTACCTCATTGATATACCTCTAGGATCTATATGAGCTTGGCACATAGTAGCTGCTCAATAAATTTGTCAAAGGAGGGGATAAATCAGAGGGGATAGATCATTAGATTACAGTTACTTTCCCTTAAGCTGTACTTTAACTCTCTAATTCTAGTGCATAACCCTTCTAAAGGTTTATAGTGATAAATATGTGACTTCATAGAGCTAGACCCTGCAAGGACACAAATGCTAAGTTTAATGGATTTAAAAGTCACTTTTGAAACAGTGTTTATGTGCTTTCTTTATAGATTTCTTGGCCCTGACAATTAAAGGATATTCAGACACAGGGTTTTAATAACAGGCATTTTTTTCTTTCATATTTTAAATTTATTCTCTAGGGACATTTTTAAATTTGGAAAGTAAATATAATATAGTGATCAATAAAGTGCGGATAAGTAGTGACTATAAAAATGAACCTGGAGCTGGAAGTTTTCAGATGATAAAAGAACAAGCCAGACTTCTCTTCATACTGTGCATATTTCCCCCAATACACGCCTTAATTCTTGCATCCGGAAAAATATAATCATAGCCATGCTAAGTCTTCTTTCAATTTAGCAGTATATAGAATGTTCTCAGACTTTGGTCTCAAGAGCTAGCTACAAATGCAGT
The DNA here is from genome assembly GCA_004027955.1 of Chaetophractus vellerosus. Lineage (NCBI taxonomy): Eukaryota > Metazoa > Chordata > Mammalia > Cingulata > Chlamyphoridae > Chaetophractus > Chaetophractus vellerosus. The sequence goes on along the minus strand of PVKH010004891.1, from coordinate 1,100 downwards.
GTGTAATAAACCCTTTATCAATTGATTCCCCTACAGCTACCAATTGAGTAAAGTGCCCAAGGTCATTTTCAAATGTCTGTTAAACATTAGCCTTTCACTCTTGCCAGAAGACTAAGAGTATTATTTAAATGCAAAGCTGTTGGCTTTTTTCACGGAATGCCTGAGGTCCATTCTTTGTGAAGAACTACAGGAGCCATCCAAGTTTTATTTCTTTACTAAAAATTTGTAAAAGATTCTGTCCCTAAAGAAAAAGAAAAAGAAAAAGAAAAAGAAAAAGAGATATGGCAGTTAAATGTCGCTTCATTTCCTATGCCCTAGTTATTAAAGAACAGGAGGAAAGTTGTTCTTGGTTTCCAAAGCTGATTTCTGGGATAATTTGCCATGGCACTATATTCTATACAAGCCTGTGAGATGTTCTTGTGGTTTTTATTTTATTTTTAAAATTTTATTACATTAAACTTACCTTGTAATGTGAAGTGTGATTTTTCCAGTTGGGGGGCAGCAGCTACCAGTCGTGGAGGAGGAAGAGGGGGTCTGCTGCTCAGAGGTGGCTCTCTTGAGTTATCTTCTGGACTGTTCCCAGGAATGAACACATACAAGTCATCGTACTGATCCTCGGAACTCCCGCTGCCAACCTCTAGTGGGCTATGCTCAGCCTCCACACCTGATTCATTTTCTTTTTCTTCCTCTGCTATTTCATTCGCCTGAGTTTCTTCTGTACTTGCTTTGTATGTCTGTCCACTTTCATAATGAAATGCTGTGTCCTGTGTGGCTGTATATGAAAAGGATTGTATTATTTCATTTAAACACACAATCTGGAGGCATTTCATGTTTTGTAATTTCATACAGAAGTAGTAGTGCTGCTAATAAAACTTTTATGAACTGATATAGTGTCAAATGCATACTTTGGTGAACAGTCATTTCTGAGCTTTTAAAATATTCACCAAATGAACAGTTAAAGCGTCCATTATATCTTGGTACCTCAGTACAAGGCATGTTCATGCATATAATAATGTTCTGATTCTCTAGAGTTATTGTTTGAGCAGATTCATATATTTGGCAGCAGTATTGCATTTTCATTAGAAATCAGTATAACTGAC
>PVKH010004890.1:0-22776 GCA_004027955.1 Chaetophractus vellerosus | reverse complement strand
TCCTAAAGAGAAGACGAGCAGACACAGAAAACACACAGCAAATGGACACAGAGAGCAGACAGCAAGTACAAAACAACTAGAGGGGGGAATAAATAAATAAACAAAAAAAATTAATGCACATAATAGTGAATTGGTTAAGAAATGCAGAAAAATGAAATGCATTTAAAATGTGTCATTTTCTAAAATTGTTACCCATAAGTCCATTTTTGAAGTTGAGTTTTTTCTAAGACAAATTATAAGAACACATTTTCATTCTGTCAACAGATTATCTGATCCACAATGTCCCTTAATTATTGCACTGTGTGAATATTATAAAGAATCATATGAATTAATGCTTTAAAAAAACCTCAAAAATCTAATTTAAATTACTAGGAACATATTTCCAATCAGAATACAGATTATTTCCTACTTCTTTCTCCAAAAGTAAAGGCAATGAGGACTTCTCCAATTCTAAGAAAGTGATTATGCCTCTGAAGGGTTAAGATTCAATGAATATTGGGGAGTGGAGATGAAAATCCTGGAGATAAATATTCAGCTACTGAGTGGACTAGGGTTGGACCAGCAGCTCCAGGTAGTAGAGAATAAAACCAGACTCCTAAAAACATCTCAGACCAACTAACATTTGCCCACTTCCTTCTCTTTTACTAATGCCAATTTTTCCTTTTGCCTTTGCCACTATCCTTTACTTCTGAGACTTCTTTCCCCCAAACTTACCAAATAATAGAGTACAGCTACAACTGCACAGGATTTCCTCCACCCAAAGCAAATTTGTGGTCTAATTATTCACTTATTTATTTATTTATATATTATGTGTTTATTTATTTATGTATTTATTTACTGTTGGTAGTATTAGGTAAGAGAGAGAATAAAATGTTTACCTTTCTTCTTCACCTGTCAATCTCTTTTTTTGTATATTGACATGGAGTAGAAAAACAAATCATAACAAAAAAGATACACATCCCCACACCCCCACACAAAGTAATTTCCTAATGCACAAGCTAAAAGTGAACAGGCAAACAAAACCCAAGGAAATAGCATCATAGAAACTAGGCCTGGAGCTTTGCACTCATAATCAGAGCACTTGTTGTGAATTGTGCGTGAAGAAATGGAGCAGGCAAATGCAGACTTCTTGGGCTGGTGAAAACAAGGGTTGGAAGAAGGCAAAGGGCATTGGTGGCTTCCTCGTCCAACACTTTCCCTTCATTCTCCTTTTCTTTAAGTTCACTTTGCCACCAATGCCTCCACCTTGTCCCAGCCCAAGGAGTCTGTGAAAGAGTAGGAGGTTAAAAGAGAACCCCAGACAATATCTTGAAAATGGAGAGTGAGGGGTAGAGGAAATTTCAAACAATAGAAAAATGCTTGGGTTCAGGAGACACTGAACTGTGGTGACATTTCTTAATGGCCATTCCAAAATAAGATCTTTGAGTGAGTGAGATTTTGAAAATTGTCAACATATATGGTCTTAAGTAATTCATATTAGTATTGTTTTAAAATTTAATTATCTAAATGAGTAGCCACTTAAAATCCAAACTTAACTAATTCTAATTTAAGGGTTAGGGGAATATGATATAACAAAAAGAGATCGAGGGGAAAAAAACGACGAAATTTATTCTTGCACAATGGATAATGAAACATTCATTTGTGTATAGCATATTTTATATTACTCCTCAAACTATTATTTCAGTCTTCAGGAATACTAAAAGCAATTAAAGAAAATGAGGGCTAAAATTTCCCAATTTTTAAAATTTAAGTTTTACACACACCCAAACATGTATAAAACAAATTCTAATTTTTTAAATGCATGATTTTGAAAAAAACGATCGCTCCATTATTTAATTCAGTAAGTACTTACAGGTGGTCATATAAATCTTGTGATAAAAATAGACGCTAAATTATGTAAAATATCTAAAAAAGTCAAAATCAAAATTGTACTGGGCAAGTAGGGCACTTGAATGCAAAACAGAAAAAGAGAACCTATATATTATATATTAAACCATTATCCACACTAGCATAATTTGTCTAAAAGTAAAACAAATGTGATCAAGAGTACTCGGGGGGCCGGCTCGATAGCCCAGTGGATAGGGAACCGGCATACCACATGGGAGGCCCTGGGTTCGATTCCCGGGGACCTCTCCTGGCGGGCAGACCGCCTTGAGAATGGCAAGCTGCCATGGGCGGGCCGGAGCTGCCATGGGCAGGGCAAGAAGCTGCCACGGACAGGGCAAGAGCTGCCATGGGCAGGGCAGGTCGCCCACGGATGGAGCGCAGCCAGCCACCCGCGAACTGAGAGCCGGCCGTGAACGGACGCAGAGACCACCCACAAGCGGGGAAAGCCGCGCCTGCGCAGTGACCACTCTCGGCGCGTCGCCGCAGCGGGGGGAAGGGGAGATATGTAATAAAATAAATAAATCTTAAAAAAAAAAAAAGAGTACTCGGGATATTTCAATAATTTGAACATTTCTCCTTTTTGAGAAGCTGTATAGGTAATGAGAAATTTGCAAATAAACAAGCATTCCAAGGAAGAATGTAAAAAATAATCCTGTTGTGATACACTTGAAATAAGCTACATCAAACAAGACAATACAAATAGAAGAGAGACTAATTCATGATGAGATCAATATTTCATATTGCTTTGTGTGTAAAAATTTCTTTTGTCTTTATCTCAATTAAATGGCACCTGGTTTTAGATTATTTGTAAAAAGGATAAAAAGAGACAGAGTTCTTAAAAGACCTCTACTTAAGGCAGCCCCTGCATTGGCTTTATTTGCTCACTCAAAATCTTATTAAATTTTTTGAACCAATCTCATCTTTTGAAATATTGGTATATTTAGCAATAAATTCTGAAGATAAGTGGATATTGCTAGCATCTTGTTTACTGTCCCCATATCAGATGGCAAACATATATGTAGCTGGCGAGGTACAGCTTACAACTGGACCATTAGTGAGTACCACTCTGTCCTGAGAACATGACCGATGGAGACTGGAGCTCACAAGTTTTCGTGGCATCATTTTCTGATGGTGAATGATGGGTGAAAGGATTGCTAAAAGATTGTGCTGCTCCTTCCTTCCAACTTTTAACACACTCATGTATGGCTTATATTGAAAATGTTCATAATTGCTTAAAAAAATAAAAATAATTTAAAGAAAAAGCAGAAAGCAAAGGAGAAAAGCACAAAACATATAATACACACATGCATACACATAAGCATAAAAAGCGTGCTGACCAAAGGACGCCTGATTTGCTTCTTCAGTTCTTTCATAATTGCAGATCAAAAAAGAAGTTTGTTGTACTAGGTTAAAGTTACTGGTCATGCAAATTTCTTTTTTTGGGGGGAGGGCTATCTGTTGGAATATTTCTTAAGGATAATAATGGCATTGAAATATTGAAAAATTAATGGGTACTTAATCATTTTATCATACTTAATTGGATTATCTTATAGGAAAGGTATTTAATATGCTGAGTTTGAAATTTTTTTTTAAACCACAATAAAAAACAAGAGAAATTTCTGTGGTTTAGAGTACACTTAAAAAGAAGAAGCACATGGGAGCAGATGTAGGTCAAACATTTGAGTGCCTACCTCCCTCACGGGAGATCCCGAGTTTGGTTCCTGGTGCGTGTTAAAAAAAAAAAACAGACAACAAACAGACAATGAGCAGACAATGAGAGAAGAAAGTAAACAACGAGCAGACAGCAGCAAAAACAATGACCAAACAGATGAGGGAGCCATCTTGAGGCAGGAGGGAAGGATAAGCACAAAATCTTTAGGCTTTACTCAGGAAAGAATCAGAGAATCATATTAATATTGAAGAATTATGTTTTTACATAAGAATTTATTTAAATTTGAATCAAAGGGAAATTTTAAAAATAAAGAATTACATATTCATTTGAACATAGCTTTCCTGGAATTTAGTTATATTTATAGAAGTAGAACTAGCTTAGAGAATTCAGTGTACCACTAAATAGCTTATATCTGAGAGTATAACACTAAAATATATTTTCACTCCAGTTTAGAATAAAGTAAATACACATATCATTATCTTATCCAATCAATACAAATATGCTATGCATTTTTTGCCAGTTATTAAACTGATAATTATTTTCAAATCATATTTAGTTACACATATATAGAAACAGATAACTGCCTTAAATGAACCATGTTTTTCCATTAATACTCTAGATGAAAATGTGGCAAATTCAGTTTAAGGGAACGTTTTTAAAACAACCTTTGATACACAATAATAGAAACATAAATAACCAGATACAGTGGTAGAGATATATTAGGTTTTTTAAAATTTCATGTTTAAATCCTCCCCCTAATTAATTTTCCCCAATATAGAGAATATAAACCACACAAAGGAGATGAGTAATTCTCTTAGGATCCTACATTTTCTACTTGATTGGCAGGCTTGGTCTTACCAATAAGATGAGTAGATGAATATGCATGATTAACATCTCTGGTGCTGAGCTGGGTTTCCTGCCCTTCATCTCCTACTATCATTGTTGTCACATAATGTGGGGGGTTCTAAAGCCCAAAATCCTTTTTGATCTCTAAGGCACCTTCAACATAACATTATCTCATGAAGCAGAAGGTCATAACATATTAACACTTCAACAAGCATAAACTGAACCTCAGGTTAAAAGGAAATCAAAATGGAGATTGAAAGGAGAGGTATGCATATATATCTATCTCTGGTTTATCTACTTAAAACAGTTGTCCTAGATTAATTCCAAGAAGATACAGCAAATCTCTAAATGTATGGACAACAAGAACATATAAATATGAAAAAAATTCAAAATTTAAAGAAATGTTAAGAAAACGATTTAAAGATTGAGCAAAATATACAGGGATAAAGGGTTTCACTGAATTGAATATTGTCAACATGCATAAAGATCTATAATCATCATAAAATACCTTTGATTTCCATGTATGGACATATGTCAAAACCTTAGGCTCTATTTGATTTCATTATCAATTTTATCTGGCTCATTGCATTATAACAGATTTATCAGACAAAAAATGCAATTTCATATACAGTGTATTAAAAGAATAGGATATACTTGATACAGAGTATTTTAAAGATTCATGAATCTCATGCAATTATAGCAATAAGGGCCATACTAATATATCATGAAATGTAGTCTAACCATAATGAGAAAACATGAATCAAGTTCATGTTAAAGAAACCAATTATTCATGTGAATAACTTATTTCAAAGAAACTTTTGCATCAAATTTTTGTAGCCATTGGGAAATTAAAAAAAAATAATGGGGAAAAAGAGAGCCTTCAAACTCCAAATCTTAATTAATATATTGTGCCATTCCAGTCATAAAACAATAATCCTACACAAATATAAGAGGAACAACTTATGTAATAGAGCAAAGGATTTGAAATTAATGGTGGTATTTTGTTATCATTAGATATTTCTAAGGACATTAGCTTAAAAAGAAATACACATTTTGTATTATTCAGTATTTTTGCTTTAGGATATATGATACTATTTCCTGTTATCTAAACAAGCTTAAAATTTAGTTTTGTTTTTATTGAACCAGTAATAAGAATACAGCATATCAAATATTTGGGGACAGACTACTTACCCAGTAAGAAAGTTTGCGTTTCATTTTAAATTAGGAACTATGTTTCTAAGCATACACAATGTTAAGGGACAGTTATTTATTTAAGAAAACCTGCATTTTTATGAGGAGTGACTCAAGGTTTTGCTTGTTATGTTTTGTTTAAATGGAGAACAAGCAAATATGACAAACATTCATGAAATAGAATAATGTTTGATATTTACAAACATTGAGACAATAAAAATAATTCACATATATTACTATGTTATTCAGCAACCTTAAGAAAAATAATTCAAGTTTTTTTTTGTTCTGGTTAATTTATTCACTACATGTTACAAATTAAGAATATTCAAAAATTGAATGTATTTTCTGCTCCTTTGATTTTATTGAATCAGGTTTATATAAAAGGTAAAATGAATTAAGTTATTTGAACTGTAATCACAATTAAAATGCTAGTCTATATGTTTACAAATTCATATAAAATGCACATAATGCATTTAGAATTCATGACTGAATAAACATTTGCATAAAGAATGATTTTTTATTTTATTTTAGGGAGATTTTCCTTATAGCACCCTTAGTTCCAGTGCAACAGTTCAAAATGACAAGATCTACATAGGGTTTCAATTACAGAATGAGTTCTAAAGGGAAAAATAGCAGTAGCAACAACATGATTCTTTTGAAGACAATCAGATCAAAGAGAATTCTGTTCAAAACTTGAAATATTTCAACATATGAATCTGATAACAATATTGCAAGAGATAATCACATAGTGGTATTAAAAATTATTTTTAAATCATTTATCCAAAATTCTTATGGATTATCATATTTATTTATGTATATATTTATTTACTACTTGATGGATACAAAATTCAGAACTCTTTATAACTAAGATTGGGTTTATTATTGTTAAAGTTGTCTTAGTTTGATCTGAATCACAATCTTGGTTTCTTTTGCTTCTGTGTAGCCCCACTCCATCTGCACAGGAAATTTCCTATTTTACAGAAAGAGAGAGATTTTCAAATTGAGGGAAATTTTCATTGTTAAATACAGGGAGCAAAACTAAGCCAAACCTTGCTGCTCCAATTACAATATTTACAAATTTGTCATATCTATGACCCACTGTGTGCATAAATAATTATTTTTTCTTTTATGCTACTATGAAATAATATTTCCAAAAGGGCTACATTTAGCATGTATTTCAGATACTAGCACTAGTTAAAACAAGTATGAAAATCCATACTACTGATCAAATCACCATGCAAAACACCTAGAGAGCAGGCAGGTTAGAATCTGTTGCATAGACATATTTTTAAGTAATATAAACCATTGTTTTTAAGTAATAATTGCTTCTTTCCTTTAACCAATTTTTGTCTTCTTTCCCTGGAACTGTACATAAATTTTTCTTAAGTATTATTCATATTACATATAATAGAGTAACTTTTAATGTAATTTTATTTTTAAAATAGTTCCAAATAAAAATTTAAGCATATGAGTTTTGGTGAAATATCTACAAATTATTTAACTTCAATATAAATATGCATGTGATTTATTTTATTGTTACTTTACAAAAATATGCATAATAAATGATGTGATATATTATGATGTGATTTTTATCAATATGAAAATTTTAACTTTTCTCAATTGCTTATGTAGATGTTATATCATTTTTTCCATTTCAAAAAACATAAATGTAATTCAAACTAGTACGACAGTGTTTAAATTATTCACATAAATATCCACATACCCGTTTAAAAAGACAGGTAAACTTGGGGCCGGCTCGATAGCCCAGTGGATAGGGTGCTGGCATACCACATGGGAGGCCCTGGGTTCGATTCCTGGGGACCTCTCCTAGCGGGCAGACCGCCTTGAGAATGGCAAGCCACCATGGGCGGGCCGTAGCCGCCGTGGGCAGGGCAAGAAGCTGCCATGGAGCGCGCGAACTGAAAGCCGGCGGTGAACGTAGAGACCACCCACAAGCAGGGAAAGCCGCGCCTGCGCAGTGACCACTCTCGGTGCCTCCCCCGCAGCGGGGGGAGGGGAGATATGCAATAAAATAAATAAATCTTAAAAAAAAAAAAGACAGGTAAACAGAAACGTGCATGTCAGTATTGCTTATAGAATCACGTTTCAAATTTTTAAGAGAGTCACATTATTGGAAAACAATTCCTTTTTCTCTTTAAAAGTATTTACTATACACTAGCATATAATGGCTTTACTACCCAATTTTATAATATATTTTATATTTCTAATTTATGAAATTCATTGCAAAATAGATTAACTTTAGTTTAAATGTTACTTGAATGCACACAGAAATAGCTAAATCAACTTTATTTATGCATATGTAAATTACTTTTTATTTTAAATATCAAAGAGTAGTTTTATTTTCATGCATTAAGTAGAAAATCAAATTCAGCAAATGTTATAATGAATATTAATAACAATAAGGTGATACAGTATTAAGAAATTAGAGAAAATAGAGGGGAGTTTACCACATGTAAAAAACTAACTTTCATTTTTATTATATTAGGTATCTTGAAAAGATACTTCGTCTCTTATTCCTCATGATTCTACATGAGGAATAAGCTAGTATTCTCTAAATGCAATAGTTTTCATATTTATCATCAAATTTCTCTGGAAATATTCTTATAGAATGAATACATCTTGTGAAACATCTATTTATTATAATTTAAAATATACCAAATACATATTTTACATAGAAAAATACATCAGCATAACTTAATGAATTAATTAACATTATATATTGAATATTTTAGAAAGAAATGTATGAGTTTGTTAAAAAAATCTAAGTATTTAAAATACAAAAAATTACTGTAGAAGTATCTCAGTAATTTTAACATGGGCCAAAAGAGTGAATTTTGAGGGGGCCGGCTGTAGCTCAATTGGTAGAGCGCCAGTTTACCACGTGGGAGGCCCCGGGTTCGGTCACAGAAGAACGCAGAAATCAACACAGCAAGAACAACCAGAAAGGGGTGGGGTGGGGTGGGGTGGGGTGATATATAATTTTTTTAAAAGTGAATTTTGAAGAATAATGGATATTTTGAATTTTGAAGAATAGTAAATTTTGAATTATATACATTTTTTAAATATAATGTTGAGGGATTGAAAGCTGTAGCAACGAAATCAAAATTTATTATTTTAAATTAATAAACTTTCCAAAATATTAGAAGTGAAGACAATAAGTAAATTTCTCACATTCAATTGTTTTTCAAGGTTAAAATCAAATAGGGTTTGGATGGAGAGAGTGGAGACTATATATTTTGGTACCCAAACATTTTAAAAGACTTTTAAAATTGTGCTATCTTGGGTTCATAACTGAAATTGTAAAGACACTCTTCATTTAGCCTTTTGTTCTCTGACCCTAACCTTAACAGAGTATGTAAATTACATACTAATAATGATCTATTTCATTATAGCTCAAATATGAAGACAGGTAAAATATTACAGAATAAAATTTCCTAAATTATAATTGATGTAGAAAAGGCTTAGAAAAACATGTTAATACATACCCCCAAATTTATTGCATCCTATGGTTACATTGCTCTATGACTAAATGCAATATCTTAAAATACAGTATTAAAATTCTCCCACTGAAAAATACTTGCAGTCAGACTCAGGAAAAAATCTGTCCCGTATGTATGCAACTACCCTGAGGAATGTATTATTCCTTCTGGATTACTTTTTGCCTGGAGGTAAGATTCTCATTAAAAAGATGAACTGATTTTCTCAGTCCCAGAGGGAAATACACAGTGTTCCAAAAACCTTGTAAATAGATAAACACCTCACCAGACTTAAAAGCACCAGAAGCATATTTTTGAAAATGCCAGATAATTTCACTAATATCTCCATTAAGCCAGGCTCAGAACTTGAAAACAGTAAGTGCAGAACAGCAACTATGACTTTTTTAATTATTTGAAAAATTTAGCCAGTTATATTAACTGAGCAAAATTAATCATTAAAATTAAAATATGGATTCTATGATCAAGTGCCCAGTTTTACCTTCATTTTCCTTATCAGAACATTTTTGGAAAAGTGGAATAAAACTGGAGCTATTGGAAAATATTTTTGGTATTTATTAAAAGTGTACAGGAGCAGTTGTAGCTCAAGTGGTTGAGCGCTTCCTTTCCATGTTCGAGGTCCCAGGTTCAATCCCCAGTGCCTCCTAACACACACACACATATACGCAAACTTCACTAGGAGCACCCCAGACAGTTTTTTTACATACATTTGCATGCCAAGGTACTAAACACTCACCTAATATGCTTATTGATATTTCAGCCATCCTTGCAGTTTATGCCAAGGTAGGTGGTGATGTGATGGACCACTCAGGAAATGTATGGTATTCACTGAATTCACTTTACTCGGTAGACATCTATAAATATATATTTGTTAATTCATTAGGTGAGTACCTAAAAGTGCCAGGCACAGTTCTAGGATCTGATGATAGAAACAACCATTATCTCAACTATATGTTTCTCCAACTCTACATTTATTTAGATGAATTTTTGCCAGGTAATTAAAAGAAATAATATAAAAGCAATTCTAGACTTACTATATTGCATGGAATAGAAACATAATATGTACATTGAACAAACAAAATGTTACAAGATGATATACACTAGGACATTTTTTATTAGTGTGAGTGTCAGGTTGCTTCACTTACAATATCTTTCAAAACATAAGTTTTAATGCACTTGAGATTCTTCTCCTTAATAGAGAGGGTCATGATTTAATTATATCAAGAGTAGATTTTGTCATTGCTATCATTTTAATTCTAACCATTAGAACTCTCCGGTTACAACAATCTATAGAGATTCCTTTACACATTAGTGGAGGAAATCAGAATGTCACTTAGACTTGTATGTAGAGTACTAATGACAATTAAAAATATTGAGAGTGAAAAATATTTCTTTTTTGTTTGACTGTATTTATACCAAAGCAGAAAAAAGGAAATTAGAGCTATCCATATTATTAATCTTTATGCAGGAGAGCAATTCTAAGTTTAGGATATTTAAGTGTTAAATGAGGCATCACATATTTATTGCACCTTTTCCAACTAACTGTATAAATTTTTTTTAAAAAACACCAGGCCAACCAGGCCAACGATCCTGCAGTACTATATATGGTACAGATTACTGAAATTTTTTTCTCCTGTATATTATGGAATCTTAGGTAATAAATAGTAGTGATGTCCACAATTGTTTGAATTGAAACCAAAATAATGGAAAATACCTGATATATAATTTCAGAACATGTTAAATGCAAACAAAATAAGCAAATATAAGGAAAAAATCCAATTACCATCTAGTTTAAAAGGAACACTCAATTTTTGGAGGAATACTTATCATATATTTTTAAAATATACTAAAACTAATTGTTTTCTTTTCAAAGAGTAAGAATGTGCAATAAAGTCAATGAAACTATACTAGTAAGTTATTTCATTTTAAAAGAAGTTGTGCCTTTAAATTTACTATCAGGAGCTAAAAATTGCCTATTAATTTTATTTTTAAAATGTTGATATAGAAGTTGAAAAAATATATTTCAAACTAATATTAATTTGCAAATACTGTAAGTACATATATAGTATATGTATGTACGCACAGTGAAAGAGTGAGAGAAATGTTTTCTTCTTAAAGACATAATCACCCATCTTTCATAGGTGCATAGTGTAAGTAGCAAAGATAATAACATTTTTCTTAATTTAGAAAGAATCAAACTTGACATAGACCCAGTAGAGAACATTAGAAAACTAAAGTTCTTTAAGCTCTTCATAGAAAAAATGCACACTGTATTTTTACAAATTGAAAATAAGGCAGAGACACAAAGAAAGTTGCCAGAGGACACCTCATCAATCTGTTGAAGAAACTGGAACATAATTTCGAATTCTAGAATCACTATTATTCGGTTGTGTGTGTGTGTGTGTGTCTGCGTGTGTTTGCCTTTGGCTACCACTTGGTATAAATAAGAGCAAATAATTTGCAACTATTATTCTATTAATTCAGGCACATGATATTTCACTTTTAATGAGGGAAAAAGTTAAAATTACAAGCTTACCAAACCAAATCAACAGTAAGAACAAAAATCCAACTAATTTGTGTGTGTGTGTGTATATATATATATATATATATATATATATATATATAAAGCAGAGTTAATTCACATTTTATCTGAAAGATGTTAGAAAGATTCTATCTGTGTAAAATTCTTTATATACTATGTCAGTTGTTAGTCTCCGAAAAGTGAAAAAAAAAATTAGAAGAAAACAGATTTGGAGGGATCTCAGTACACTGGTAATCTCATTACATTATCTCTCATTTCCTCTAGGTTATGCATTAGTTTACAAATAACTTATTCCTAATGTCGTCAGCCAATACCAAAGTTAATGTTTTCTTTACTCATCGTTTTGTCTAAATTCACTGAAAAACATAGTCCTTTTTTATTTATTTATTTTTTGGGTCCTAAATCTGTTGGATCAGAATCTCCAAGTTCTATCTTTCATCCTATAAATGATTCTCATACTCTTCAATGCGTGCCATTATTTTTATTGAAATGACCTTCTGCACTGATTTCAAGTAGAATAAGAGGCATTTTCAGAATAGCTTCTTATGTAGGCTGCAATTATAATTTTCCTTCTGTATTTATGTACTTCTTAAGTTAATCCTGCAGCTCTCCTTATGATGGCCAGATGCGGCGGAGTCAGTGCAGTTTACAAAATCACCTAAGTTAGTGTTGAGGAATATTTTTTGCTCAGGGTGACCCCAAATCACTGCAAATTGTTAATTTTAACACTTACATTTAAATTTCTAACAGAATCCATGCAAAAGTAAGCAGAGGCAAACCAGTTCCACTTTTTGTCATTTTGTTCCCTTATTCAGTTTGATTTATTTATAATATGAACCTACGGTTTATCTCATACATTGTACACAAAGCATTGCTAAACTCTGAGCTCCTAGAGAACAATCTCTGAAAACCCGTGATTAGGATACACAAATTTTGATATTGGATGAAAAAATTTTATTTAAATATTCCTGCAAACGTAAATGCCTTCACCGTAGATCAGGAAATATTATATGAAGCTGGTAGGTTAATACGGTATGTATGGAGCTCATCCAGTCAAAAGGGATTCAAATTCAAATATTTTTAAAAAAGGAAATCCAACTTTCTGATTAAATAAAATACAGATTTTCAGGAATTGGCAATCACTTGTGAGTACTGGTTTAAACACAGGACAGTGATATTTTGGAAATTATATTAGCTACCGTGCTAATCAAAGTGCATCGTTTTAAATTCATTAACATTCATAGAAATTTTCACCTGTGTACTGTAGATTTATGATAAAGATGATTATTAATGCATGACAAATCCATAATGATAATATAAGTTCCACTTGTTCACACTCACATTGTCATGTTTACATAGTACTTGGATAATTATATTAGGAATGGTGTGAGATGATCATGTTTTTAATTTAAATATATGGGGATAGATGTCATTAATTTGCCTCAGTGTATCCTTGAAATTCATGTAAGTAAATAGGAGAAATATGGCAATTTATTTTTCCTCTATAATTTTTGGGGAGAACACTGATTTAGTCATGAGAATAGAACATAACAAAGGCCATTTTCAGTATGTATAAGCTTGGGCACAGAGCTGTTAAATGAAAAGTATAAGCCAAATGAATAATGGGACAAGAAGATGACCGAATCGCATGCTATTTTAAAAATATGCGCCCTTAGGTAAAAATTTTAAATGGAGACACAATTAGTTGTGAACTTAGAAGTCAAAGGAGAATATAAGCACCAAATAATTAGCAATTTTACAAAATGTATACATACAATGTAAACTTATACAAGGATCAGATGGAAACAGTTTTCTGTATAAACAGTTTGTTAACTTTCGAGAAATATTTTAAATTTGTAATCTGAGTACTAAATATTTATTTTAAAATTTTTCTTGTTAAAATTTCCAATAAGATTCTTAATTTTCACTTAAGAATTGTGGGTTTAATCATAACAGGATCACAAAAAATCATTATACTAACTTCCTGTGTTTAAATGACAGGTTGATGCATTATTTTTAGTATTCTCTGCCAAATAGGAATAATTTTTTAATCTGAATGTTCACATTTGATGGCATCTTATATGAATAATGAATGCCATTGATTAGCTTTAAAATTGTGAGGGATAAATACAAAATTGAGGCATACTATTGAATGAAACAAAATATAATTTAAATTTTAACAATTCCTAGTTCATAATGTAGTATTTTAATATCTGGTACTTAAATATCAAACAAAAAGTATGAACAGGAAAAATATTATGTGACTTAGTATATTTCAAGGGGCCATTAGTAGGATCAGAGTTCAGAAATATACAGAAAATTCTTTATTACAAACTTTATATTTGGAAGTAGAGATTTAAAGTAGATATTAAAAGACAATATTTAAATAAATAATGATTGCCATTGGTTTTCTTTTATTATTACGATTTTTAGAAGTGAATCACTTTTGACATTGGACTTAAATACAGCAAAAGTTATTTGTTATAAAGCATGATTTTTGCGTGGATAATTAATGTGTATGTAACATTAAAAAATAAAATATATTTATTGGTCAGTGCTGAATTTTGAATATCAATTTTATAATTATTACTTAAAATTTTAGTCTACATGACCCTGATGAATCTTTCTTCTACAAAACATGCTGTTCAAATCTCAATTATAGTATCTTACAATGAACTTTGCTAGTCAGTTAACATGGGGTTACTTCCACACTGCATGTTTTATTTAAATAGGTATATACTTATTTACAAATTGAAAATATATAGAGTAATTTTGGCTTCACATATCCAATGTTAAATTTTGATTTAAATGAGCTGTACAATATGTTTCTTAAAGAATATGTTACAGTTAGGAACACTAGAATTTATTGCTGGTGGTAGAAATCAATTTGTAAGAAAATTTAAAATATGCATATTTCAGAACATTAAAAAGTTAACAGAATTTCATTACTAGCATATTTTTATGAATATAGTATTACTAAAAATTGAAATACAAACAGCACTAGATTGATATTATATTGTAATATGTTGAAAAAATTTTCTTAAAACATGATGATCTCCAAATAAGGGTTTCCAAAGAATACCAAGATATCAATGAGCCTTCAAGATAAAGCCATAAGTACATTTATGCATGTGTTGAATTAAAAATAAAAATAAACCCAACTCACTCTTGAAAATTGTAGATCATGAAGTACACTTTAGAAATGCATGTGAATATTTTAGCATGTACATGTAAATCTTATAGTAGAAATATATGGTATTCCTCCATGTTCACTAATAATATACCTAACTAAAAAACTAATTGGAAGATTTCCATTCAGCATATTTCTATGGATATTACTTTGCTTCTATATAGCAACTTTCCTAATTTCTAATAAAAAGGTATCTTATATATTTAGCACAGTGCGACTTACCATTACATTTTATACTGACAGTAAACAGAAAATGAGAATGTCAAATTAATATTTGCATTACATCAATTTTCTATAAAATATTTATTTATGATAATTCAAAAAATTTTATAAGAAATACTCTAGGTCATTAAAAGCAAAATTGGATTTTTTTTTTAAAATGGGTTCAAAAGCCATTCATTTTACAATACTGGTACAATTACTGTTATGAATATTTGGCCTGTGCCTTGTAAGCCAAATGTTTTGCTAAAACTAAAGGAAGAAAAAATGTTATATTATTGTCATAAAGATTGTACTGCATCAGATTATTTTCTCCCTTCTCCCCCAGTATCACCTTCGTGAAGCACAGAACAAGAAAGTATCCTTGAAATACTTAAAATTTTTAAATATAAGGACACTGAATTAAAATGCATTTGTAATGATCTTTGTGATAATGCATTTATTTTGTATGCCATATGCATGTTATGTATACTCATGGAAATATATTTGAATATATATACAAAGACATTAAACACAATTAAAAATAACTATAAAAATGCTTTAAAAAATCTACCAAAAACCTTTGTCAAATGCAATATTAATGGATATGTGATTCCTTTGGATGAACTTGTTTGATAATTATTTCTAGGCCCATGACTAATTTCTATACAACTACTGAACTTTTATTGTTATTATATTTGTATTTTCATAATGGTGGAGAGAGCTTCAAGGAGTTTGAGAAACAATACCTCTAAGTTAAATAGTTAATTTGATAACTGTTTACCACTTTGACATTTTATTCCCGTGAATATCAATTAATTAAATGTTCCTAGCTTCTAGTGTTTAAATTGGCCTTTCAATTTCCAGATTTTCTTCTTTCTTAGTGCAAACATTTACTTTTTAAAATAGTCATGACAAACATTTTGCCACTCCTGCAAATATATTAATATGGGGCTATCTGAAAATTGCAACAACATCATATTTCCCAATGAATTGAAAGCATATTTGTGCTTTGCTTTATTTTCATTTATTTGGAGTTGTGTAACTTTGGGAACAACCTATTGAGCTCTTGACATTAAGTAGCCAGTTTTTTGGCATTTTAAACAAGGACTGAACTATTCTCACTCTTTCCATTACCCACTGAAAAATAATGAAGAGAAAGGATAGAGAGAAGGAAAGAGGGAGGGAGGAGATCTAAATAAAAGGGAAGTGAGTCAGAGAAAAAAACAAAGTCGGGAAAAAGTAGATACTTAACTTGAAGGAATTGGTGACAGCATAGTAACAAGATTAAATTTAATTATATGGGAAAAATAATAATAAATACAAAAAAATTAATAATATGGGGTATGACACTGCAATCTTAGATCAATTTCTTAGGTTATAAACTTTTGCCATTACACACTAGTTGATTTTCCTATTAGGGTTGAGGAAACAGTGCTGATGGACAGACTGGGTACCCAGGAAATTAGACAAATTTTCTGTTTCACATATAGAAAGGTGATTATTTTGCTTAAACTAAATATGTTTCAATTATGAATTTATGCTAATGTTGATTAACTCATAACTTTAATCAATCATTTTAGCTCTAAATGTTTTTGTAAATTAGCATACAAATTACCTATATTTACATAGAATATACTTACTTTTCTCTGGCTTAATTTAAGTATTTACATTATAATCACATATAGATAAAATAGTATTTTGTAACACTCTCCTGGAAATAGATTTGTATGGGATTATGTAATATATGAAATAGAGCAAGCACAATGAGTTAGCTTAGTTTGCATCCAAATTTTAATTGATGCCCAAAACATACACATTGCTGTTCTCCAAAGTTCTATGGAAAGAATTTGTAGGGTTCCTTAATCCAATCATATACTACTGAGTTCTCCAGTCTAATTACTCAATGAACAACCTGAAATAACAAAAATCAAGCCTTCATAAAACTCAAAAACTTGTGTGCTGTTTTATAATGTATTGGCAGGAAACATGGGTAACGAGAAAATATTCACTCATAAATCTACATAGTTTCAGCATTCTGGCACATTAAAATTGTATCATGTTTATTTATAGCCAGGGTTTACTTTTGCCCTCTTAATAGAGCTGGGAAAATTTAATTTTAAAAATTAAAAGTAACCTAATCCATAAACCATACAACTTATATTTTCCAGATTAAAAAAAAAATGTTGTTTATACCTTAGAAATATAAAGATATAAATGAGCCACCTTAAAAGAGTACATGTGACAAGATTATGTGAAATAGTTATGGCCTAAAAATAATATTATTCTATAAATCTTTGAAAAATACGTCAACAAATTTTCTTCGGAAACTAATTATAATTTTCAAAACTTTAAATTTCATGTAATTCTTATAGCTTAATTTTCAGCAAGATATTAAGAAATAAAGCTGAGTTACATGGGTGATTCCACTTTGTATTAATATTTATAATTTACATAACACTGTTATATATATACAATAATGTGAAGAAGTGGTTTTGACATTTTTTAAAAGAAAATCCACTGTGAAAAAAATATATTAATAACAACCCCAATATGCTAGTATTTATTTTTCTTTTCTAATCCTGGATCTAATATGGAGGAGGTAGAGAAGAGTATGAGAAACATTTTTTTTCCCCATGGTAACATCATGGCATATTCAACTTGTACTTTTTCCTTTGAAAAAAAAATTGGAAGGGAAAAAGTTGCAAAGGATGTGGATAGTTTACTGGAGTTGGCCAATTCAGCATTGCTATTTTCTTTTTTTTAATTCCCCAGGGAAAATGTTACCACCTGTTCAATCTGAAGTCAAGCGGTTGTTGTCAACTTAATCATGGGTAGATGCTGCCTCTTTGTGGCAGAATGCCATGAAAAGTGTTTCTTAAACATAAAGTTCAAGAGCTGACCTTCATATTGCACACATTTCAGGTGAGATTATGGGAGACCCACCAATAGCAACAAAACACATGCTTCTTTAGGCTTCAGATTAATTCAAACAAACATTTCAAACCCTCACACACTAATCTATAGCATAATGCACTGGCAAACCTTATGCCAAGTGAACAGCTTATACCCACCAACATTTTGAACATTTAGGATGTGGATCAAGTTTATATAAAGTATCCATCATGAAATTGTTGAAGATAGGTTTACAGAATTTAAAATATCAAAACAATGGAAAATTGGAGAATAAATAATACTGACATGCCAAAATCACATAATATTGAAAGAAAAATGAAATTGCAATATATTACTTACCATGTTCCATGTATTAGATGAGTACTTCAGTAAGAAAATGAAGTATACAGTTGAAATATCATTAATAAAGACATTAATTGATACATTTGTAAAATGGACACTTCCCTAAACCATACATTATATATATTTCTCAATTTTGATAATTAGGGGAAAACCTTCTTCTATTCAGAGTAAAGATCAGCTACTATTTCCTAAATCGTTCCTATTGGATATTCAGTCAATCACATGTAACTAAGTCTTTTGCACTTCAAGGAATCATTACTTCAATCCCTCAGATTTGACATAGTTAACAAGTGTTTATTCAGAAACTATTTTTAAAAATTACATGTGCTGGGATACATATGAGACTGTAACAACAGTAGCCCCATCTTACAGAGATCCTGTTTATGGTTATTATCATTGCTTGCTGCCCAGAGGGATAAAGACATTGTGTAGAGATTTGTACAGTCCATCATTTGGTCTTCCGAGGTGCCAGTACACGTGGATCTGTACAAATGCAACTGGGTTTGGTTAAACAATCAAAAACCGGCTACAATAGTAGTCAAATCAATACATCATTTTGGTTGGCTAATAAAAATATTTTCAAATCTTTTCTAATAAAACCAAAAACTTCCACATGATTCTCAATTAAATGGCCCAATTGTTTGCCCTAAAAGATTTTCTTTTATACATTGGGATACAATCATTTTTAAAAATTACAAATCCAATTGGGTGGGTTGCATTGTTTTTTTTTTTTTACTATTTTGTCAAGTTATCCACCTTTTTAATGATTTTTAAATGCCGTTTGATATCACTTCTGTTTTGGAAATACAGCTCCTAATACAGTGCGAAACCTCTGCGAAAAATCATAGGCTAAATAGTGAAGGAAAGAGAAATGCTAAATGTGCATATAAAAATAGGTGCTACAATAAAATATTTGTATATTTCATCAATAAGTTATTTTGACTAATCAGTTATGGATCATATAGCTCTGTAATTTTAATGATTTGTCCACATCTATGGTGATCTTTTTCAAGATCACAATACTTTTGTTTTTAATGCAAATGTCCAGAATGCATACAAACACATCCTTTAAAAAGATAGGGAAGAAATGGAGAGGAAGGCGGGGATGGGGGTGAAAACAAATTTTCAATTAAAGTTGGGGTGTGCTAACCTCTCCACAAAAGCCATTTAGACCCACCCATGGCTTAAAGGGGTAGAGGAGAGGGGAAAGGGCGCAAAAGAGGAAGAGGAGAACCTATGCGCTGCCATCTTCCATCATTCTTAACACTTCCAATTACTAAAAGAAAAAACAAAAATGACTAGGACCTTTAACAAGTCACCCGCGCAGCAAATTGCCCTCCATAAAGCCCTTCTCCCCTCCTTCCCCACACGCAAGAAGAGAAAGCGATTACACAAATATTTCTCGCGTGTAAAATTAAAAGGAAATTGCACACCCTTTCAGTATCTTCCGCCGAAACTGAGAATCCCGTGCCAAGGCACTTCACCCTAAACGTGGAAACGACACAATTAATCAAATGTGTTCAACGTGTGTGTCTCCTTGCTTGTTTGCTTCAAATGCAAAAGCTCCAAGCGAGTTTCATTGCTTTTAGAACTGGCTAAATGTGGTCTGTTTTTCCAGCACTTCGAGGTAGTCCGGCTCAACGTTTAGTTTTGCTTTTAACTCCAGATACTCGTTCCGGTTGGGTTCTACAAAGACAGCACTGGGGGGACTGTAGAGCACCGGTTCCCGCAGCCTGCTGTCCCCTGCCCCCGGGTGCAAATACTGATGGGGGCGTCTCAGGTCATAGTTGGGGGAGAAAGTGTAAGCAGCGGGGCTGCATGGGAATTTAGGATATTCCGGGAGGCTATTGCCGGCGGGCATAGTGGAACAGTGTTTGTCTGGTTCTAAAATGCCCCTGTAAAAGCGGTTGGCGTCCTGCACCGGGGACAACAGGTCCTCCTGGGGCTCGATGGTACTGACGCTGTA
The DNA here is from genome assembly GCA_004027955.1 of Chaetophractus vellerosus. Classification (NCBI taxonomy): domain Eukaryota; kingdom Metazoa; phylum Chordata; class Mammalia; order Cingulata; family Chlamyphoridae; genus Chaetophractus; species Chaetophractus vellerosus. The sequence goes on along the minus strand of PVKH010004890.1, from coordinate 2,511 downwards.
GGCGGGGCTCCGCAAGTGGTGGCTTTCCCGCCTCTCTTCTTCCCCCGGCTGCAGCTGCAGCTGCGGCGGGGGCTGTTGCTGGGGCTGCTGCTGCTGTGGCGGCGGCGGCGGCGGCTGCTGCTGCTGCAGGTGGTGATTGCTGCTGTAAGTGACCTTGAGCTCGTGCAGGTCTTTGTAATCCTCTACGGAGTTGCCCTCTCGGGAGCGATAGATGGGGTTTTTGCACATGTGGCCCAACGGATGGGGGATGTACTCGTATACGTGGCCCGCGGGCGTCTTCACCTTGGGCAGCGCGGGCCCGCGGTGGTGCACGTGCGCGTGCGGGTGGCCGCCAGCGCCGCCGCCGCCACTGTACACGCTGTACTGCATGTTGAAGGAGCTCACGTCCGAGTTGTTGGTGCTGGTGTGGTCGCTCTGGTTCTTTTTCCTACGCTTCATGACCAGCACGAAGAGCCCGGCGGCCACGAAAACAGACATGATGAAAACCAGCAGCAGACTGAGGATCAACACCGACAGGGGCACGGACGACGCACCTCCTCCTGCTCCCAAGCCCGCGGAGGCCCCGGTACTGTTCAGTCGGACGGTGGGGGTCACCGCGCTGGTCCTCGCGGGGACCTGGATGGAGGAGGGCGTGGGTGTGGAAACCACCACGTCCGAGTAGTCTGGGCACAGCAGCTCCGACTTAATGGAGCGCATGTCGGTCTCAGCGAACTTCTTGGGCGCCTTGCAGATCACCTCGTCCACCAGGACGCCCACTTTGAGCTGCTCGACCCACAGCTTCATGCCCACGACGTCGCAGGTACAATCCCAAGGGTTGTCGTGGAGGTCGATTTGGATGAGCGACTTAAGCTGGTCCAGAACTCCACTCACGGGTAAGGAGGAGAAGTGATTACTCCTCAGGTTCAGCCTGAGGAGGGTCAAGCCAGAAAAGACGCCTGAAGGCATGGCCTGCAGGAGGTTGTTATTTAGGAATAGCAGCTGGAGGTTCGGGACCGGGTCGAAGGTCCCAGACTGGATCTCTCTGATGAGATTGTATTGGAGGAAGAGATACTGCAGGCTTTGCAAACCGTAGAACAACTCCGGGCTCAGCCTCTCGATCCTGTTGCCATTAAGGTAGAGGCGCCTCAGGTTGGTGAGATCCCCAAACGCGCGGTCCTGGATCATCGAGATGCGATTGTTGCCCAGGTGAAGAAGGTCTAGCCCGGTGGCCTCCAGGAAGTCCGTCCTGCGCACGACGGCAATGTAGTTCTCCGTCAGATACATTTTCTTGGGGTTGTAGGGCTTGGGTTGCAGCTCAGCTATGCTCTCGATTTTTCGCTCCTGACAGTTGACGTTGAGGCCCAGATCGGAGATCTGCAGGTTGCAAGTGCAAGCTGTGGGACATTCCAAAGGCACCGGGGATTTGGTCTGGTAGGAGATGCTGGGTCCATAGTTACTGTAGCCCAAGTCCTTGGAGGGCTGCCGAGAAGTGGGGCGAACCCGGGGCTTGTTGGGTTGGCGGGTCCCCTTAGGAGGCTTCAAGGGGGGCTTGTAAACAGCAGATGAAGAAGTGGCCACGGAATTCACCGAAGCAGGAGTGGTGTGTAAATACCCCGTGGTGCTCAAAGGCGTCTGCGGCCTCATCTCATAGTCTGAAATGAGTTTCCTTGGGCAAAGTTCCTGTTTGGACACCTCGTCCAAGTCCCGGCCGTGTAAGCGGAAGGGGGTCTCGCAAACCACATCCCCCACTAAAGCCGAGTAAGAGATACTGTCCAACCAATCCTTAAGGGAGATCAGCTCACAGGAGCAATTCCAGGGGTTTTCCTCTAGCTGTAATTCCACAACTTTATCCATGTGCTGCAACAGTCCCACATAGGGCAGAAGTTTCAGCCGGTTCCCCCGTAGGTCCAAGTGCGTTAAGGGCACAAAACGGAAAAGGTTGTTGGGTAAACCGGACAAGAGATTGTCATTGAGGATAAGCACCTGCAGCAAATGCAGCTTCCCAAAAGCATTGGGTTCAATGATGCTGATGTAATTGTAATCGACCTGTAGGTACTCCAGGTTCTCCAAACCAAGGAAAGTGTCATCACGCAGAAGTTCCAATTTATTATTGTTCAGATGCAATCTCCTCAAACCCCGCAGCCCATGGAAGGCCCCGGTCTCGATGTCCTGGATAACGTTGCTACCCAGATGCAAAATTGAAGCCCCAGTGTAATTGACAAACTCATTGGGATAGAGTCGATTCAAAAGGTTTCCGGACAACAAGAGGTGGTAGATTGGGAATCGAGGAGGGCTAATTTCAGAGAGGCTGATGATTCCCCGGTTTTCACAGCTCACAGTTAAAATGCCGTCCTTTTCCTCGCAAGGACATGCATTATCACAGATTTCCCCATAATAATCAATGGTTTCTGCACACGAAAGGACGAGAGATGTTACAGCAAATGCTAGAGTCTGCAGCATCCAGCTATGCATTTTTCTGTGAAGGTCCTGTTCCGAAGTTACTGGGGGGCAGCAAGCGTGCATTTTACCTCC
>PVKH010004889.1:0-22775 GCA_004027955.1 Chaetophractus vellerosus | reverse complement strand
TATAGATTTTGAGTTCTGTAGTTTATTCCAGGATACCGAAGGGCCACAACTACCAGAGAACATGATCTGATTGTAAAATTAATTGCCAATATGAGAGGCAACATAGAAGTCAGTAAAATGTGATTCACTCAATTTCGTCAGCCCTCCACAAGCCTCTTGTACCCACATAAGACATCAGCAGAAACCTATTATAGTAAATGGCACGATTGGATGTGCCCACTGGCCTAAATGGAGCCATATTGGGGGGGGGAAGTAGCTGACTAGGTGTTACTAGTCAGCTACTTTTTATGCTCCTCCATTTTATGTTCAAGTATGAAATATTGAAAGAGAAGCAAAGAACAAAGCCATCAAAAATAAGAAGTGAAAAAAAAATAGAGAAACAGTTTCCATCCCACAAAAATTGAGTTGTGTCCATCATGTATATGCAATGACTTGAAAAATGATAATAGTGTAGAACTGAAAATAATTTTAAAAATTTTATTGTGATATGGAATGAGACAAACCCCCTCCCCTACAACTATTAATTTCCCCTCTTCCTCACAACTATTAATTTTAAATGGACCTTAATTGCTCAGAGTTGGTTGATAATAATTATAACCCTTGCTGCCCTCCACTATTTTAAACCTTCATTTGCATATGTGCCTATGAAGTTTATTTTTTTTTACTCAAAATGATATCGTGGACATATAACCTTTTTAAGCTTAGGTTTCCACTTGGTATTGCTGAGATTCATTCATAGTTGCATCCATTTTTGTCTATTACATAATATTCCATTGTCTAAATATACCAACATAGATATTCCTTGGTATTGGAGCCATCGATGTGCATTTTGATTGCTTCTAAGCTTTGCTATTGTGAACATTAGAGGTATAATTTTCCTGAGCATGCTATTGATTGTACAGGTGCAGGCGAATCCCTTGTTTACAAAACTAGAAATAGATTATCTGTGTCACAGGTTGTGGGGTAATCAGCTTCAGAAAATAATGCTGAACTGTTTCAGTGATGATATCAATTAACTCTCCAACTAATAATAAGTAAGAGATTCTGTAAATTTGTTGTCTCTAATAATGGGTATTGTCAAATTAAAAATTCTACTAATGTACTGAATAGAACGGAATATCATAGTGGCCTTTTATTTTCATTTCCTTAATCACAGTGATATTAAATATTTTGTTATTGACCTTATTGAAACACCCATTCATGTCCTTTGTCCATTATTTTATTCTATTGGTTTCTCTGTGCTTTTCTCATTGATTTGTAGGTTTTCTTCATATATTTTTGCTCGCAAAAAGTTATGGGTGTCTATTGTAATGGGGTGCCTAAGGGTTGCCTCCTGAGTGCCTCCTTGTTGCTCAAATGTGGCCTCTCTCTAAGCCAAACTCAGCATATGAATGCATTACCTTCCCCCCAGCTTGGGGCATGACTCCTGGGGATGAGCCTCCCTGGCACCAAGGGATTGCTACCAAACACCAACTAGCAATGCAACTGGAAAAAGACTTCAAATAAAAGGGGGAAAAGGTAAAGACAAATGAGCTTATATGGCTAAGAGACTTCAAAGTGAGTCAGGAGGTCATCCCAGAGGTAACACTTAACGTACATTTCAGCAGGATCTCATAGACTTCCAAAGTGGATACTGCCCCCAAATATCAGGGGTCCTGAGGGGTCTGGAGACACTCAGGTCCTATGGTCAAGGCAGATAGCTCCAGAGTTTGGTGCCTTGCCAGTGGGCCCTAATTTGGAGTTTGTGCTCCTGAAAATGACAGAGTTGGACTCAATTGTGTCCTCCCTGCACATGACTCATCTGTCCCTTCTATTTAAACCTATACTTGATGCTGGAGTTTGCAGGTATACATCTAGAGACTTGAGTTTTTGGGCTGTCCATGTGCCAGCTGGGTCCAGAACCGTGGCAGAGTTGCAACACCTGCTCTACAGCTCATTGGACTCACCCAGGACAACTGGTGGGGAGATGACGATGGACAATGGCCATCCCAAGGAATGGAGAGAGACTGCAGACTCCATCTTCCCCATGGGATATAAGCCCCCTCACAATTGAGATGTAGTGGACATCACCACGCCAGAATCCTCGGGATTGGGGGCAGAGCTATGGACTAGAGAGGACTTACTGGTGTTCTACTGTAGACATATTGTGATTCTAGCAATGAAAGAAATCACAACATTGATGTGGAACCAGTGGCCACTGGAGGCTATGAGGGCAGGGAGAGGGAAAAACAGTTGTAATATGGGGACTTTTTTTTGGGACTTGGGAATCGTCCTGAGTGACATTGCAATAACAGATATAGGCCATTTTATATCATCACATAACATGCAGACTGTGTGGAAGAGAGTGTAGACTACAATGTGAACTGTGGTCCACGCTTAGTGGCAAAGCCACAGGATGCGTTTATCAACTGCAATGAATATGCCACACTAATGAAAGATGTTTATGTGGGAGGGTGTGGAAGGTCTGGGGAGTGGGGCATATGGGAATCCCTATATCTTTTGTGTAACATTTATGTAATCTAAGTATCTTTTTTAAAAAATAAATTTTAAAAAGTTATAGGCGTATTCTACTAGTATGTAGGATGTCTTTTCACCTTCACTTACGGTGTTTTTTAATAAACAAAAGTGGTGTTTCTTATTTTAATAGAATCAAATTTGCTAAAATTTTATAGAATTAACACTTTTTGTATATTGGTTAAGAAATATTTCCCTGTAGAAGAGCTAAAAGATAGTTACAGTTTAAAAAAAAAATACTGGGAACGTTAAAGTTTTATATTTTGACATCTAGTCTTTAATCTATGTGGAGCTGTGTATAGTCAGGGGCAGGGATCCATTTCATCTTTTCCCCTTGAATAGCCAGTTTTCCACTTCTCTTTACCAAATAAACCTTTAATATTTATGCAAGATTTTCAAGTCCTATGTGTAGTATAACATTTAAAAATCTTTTGAATATAAAACAATGATTTCTTTATATCCTGGGGCAGATAATATACTCAAAAGTGGAAAATAATATGCAAAAAAGAAAGGCAAAATTGGAAAGTAAATGAAACATGGATCAGAGTTTGGGGTTATTCTTCCCCATGAAATATATTTAGTATCTATTTAGTTATAATACTCTGTTGCAAAGAAGGTGATTATTTTTTGTTTAAAGCCCCATGGGAGCTCATAATTGGTACGTATAACCCTGGACATTTATCTATACATTTTATTTAACACAAAATAGTATATGCTTTATATTTCAGATATTAAAGTAACTCATGGCAAAACTATCTACTCAGTATATTTAATGTTCCTTAATTAACTGGATAAAACCTTCCTGAAGAGAAATAATACACAATATGCACTTTTTCTGTCTCATAATAAGCAGAATTTGCTTGCTTTGAGATTCACATGCCAGAGTGGAACAATAACACTTAAAGTCATGGAAAAATATTAAGAATATGGATTTTAAAAGGTCTTTAATTTATAAATAAAATAGTAAAAGTATATGACTGTCTTCAATTAGGTGTTAATGTTGATCAAATCATTACTTCTATTTACACCATTTTCACCAAGAACATACAAGCTACTCATTTTCTGTAAAACTTACAACTTGAAATCATGGGATGTGACTCTATTTTGCCCTAATACTATTGTAGACAGTAGAGGTCTTGTCAGTTTGAAAATTTGTGTAGTGTAGAATATCCATATGCTAGACCAACCAGAGATATTAATTGTATACTAAGGACGAAATAGTGCTAAAAGATAGAGCTTAAAATTTCTATGAAAGATACATTCTTATTCTCTGGACCCAGCAAACTCCAGAGCTGTTCTTCTAAAGGAGAGCCAAACAAGCATCCAATGCCTATTTGTTCCTGTGTTAATATTACACAATCTATTTCTTCTTAGTGCAGCAATGTATCTGATGTATCACTTTGAAATTTAGTGCTAACTATTCTAACAGCTCCAAGGTCTGCCCTTGGAAATTTTCTGTTTTGAAAATATTGCTGTAAGGGCAGGTGGGTCATATCTATTCCCTTCATTTCCCTTTGAGCTTTAGGAAATGGAGTCTTATGGGTTCACCATATTTTCAGTTTTTGGGATATTTCCACTGTTCATATTAAGGAAGGATGAAGTGATTTGTCTATTCTTAAGATTATTTTAATATGTAAGCCAATATTTCACCATTTATACCAAGTCTGGTGGCTTGAATTTTTGTACCAGAGAAAAACATTTTCTTATTTTTAATTCATTCCTGTGGATGTGAACTCATTGTAAATAGGACTGTTTGATGAGGTTGCTTCAGCTAAAGTTTGACTCAACTGAATCAGGATGGGTCTTAATCCAAAAATTGGAGACCATATAGAGAAGGCCACAGAGAGAGAAGCCATGGGAAGAACCCTGAAGTTGGAAGTCAATGGAACCCAGCAGAAAAAGGAGAAGACACTGCCATGAGTGACAGAAAAGCCAAGGAATCCCAAAGATTGCCGGCCAGCCAGAAGATGCCAACTGGCCAGGATGAAGCTAACCTTCTAGCCTCAGAAACCATGAGCCAATAAGTTCTTGATGTTAAGACAACCCATTGTGTGATATTTGTATTAGCAGCTAGGAAACTAAAACAATGCCTTTTGACAGGATGAGCAACTTAGTACCAATATCCTATTATTTGCAAAGAATATGTTGGAGTGCAGGATCAAAAGGATATTCAAGGATCAAACTTTATACAGGGCGGTTTAATTGTTGAGAAAAAATAGAAACTGACTTCGTAGCTTAATTATTTTTAAAATGAGGTCTAAAAAATGAGAACCAAGAGAACAAAAAGACAGTGGAAAGAAATAGTGTCATCAAACATCCCTGTCATCAAAATATTGGACTCTTTTTAAATTCTTAGACTAAGGTTGTTGTTGAGGCTATCCTAAAAGAGCAACTTAGTGCAACGTTTTAGAATTGATCTGATGCCGTGAGCTACCTAGTATATTGTAATGAGCTACCTAGTAGCTCTGGGTTCTGGCTTTCTGGGTTCTTGACTTCATCACAAGAAAGGATTCAGAGCTGTGCCAGTTTAATAAGGCCAGTAGCAAGAGTTTATTTAGAAACAAGAAAAAGGAAAAGTATTCACCCCAGACATGGATGCGGGTACACTACACAGTGAGAGGTTTGAGTTTGGGGGGCCCAGGGACCTCAGCTATTTGCTGCCCTGATTAGTTGCATTTCTACCTTCACCTGTAGGGGAAACCATAAGAGGCCTTACTGTTTGGAGTTATCCAGGGCTTCTTTTGAGCCCGGGAGTTTCAAATGGGTTCTCCAGACCAGGGTCTTGGGGGCTTTTCAGCTGTAACAGTTATGGCTTTGCTCTCAAGTAGCTGCCTCCCTTCAAGGGTTTTCTGGGCAGTATATCTTGGCTATGTTCTCATTAAGGGAGTGGTTCCAGTTGTTATGGCTTTATTCTGACCAGCCACCTTCCCTTATTCCCTATACTAACCTGTCTCACTAGGTTACTTACAAAAGCAAAATCATTAACTTTATCCCAGATTACTAAATAAATGTCAATTATTAATATCCAGAAGATTGGCTTGAGATCCCAATTTAACACATCTTCATCTAATTTTCCATTATTGGGCAAGTTTGGAAATCACTGTAATGATGTAATTGTACTCAATCCTAATTTGGTGCCAGCTTCAAGTTCTACAGGAGCTACACCAGAGGAGTATGAATACATTCCTTACTTTTTCCGCCTTAGTGAGTTTAGTTTTAAGTAGCAATGTGTAAAATAGTACATCCACCGTGTAAAACACTTTGGCAGTTCCTCAATAATTTAAACAGTAAATTAACATATGGTTAGCAATTCAGCTCAAAAATATGTACCCAAGGAATTAGGAGCAGGGGCTCAAATAGATATGTGTGCACACCAATGTTCATAGCCACACTATTCACAATAGCCAAAAGGTAGAAACAACCCTAACATCCACCAGCAGAAGAATGGATAAATAAACTGTGGTACATACAAAAATGGAATATTAATCAACCATAAAAAGGAATAGGGCTCTTACACCTGCTACATCATGGTCAAACATTGAAAACATTATGCTAAGTGAAATGAGCCAGACCAAAAAAAGGAAAATCATAAGTGTACAATTCCACTTACATGAAATATCTAAACACAGAAAGTAAATTCGAGAATACTAGAGGCTGTGGAGAAAAGGAATGGAGAGTTATTTCTTAATAGATATAGATTTTCTGTTCTGGGTAATGGGAAAGTTTAGGTAATGAATGGTGGTGATGGTAGCACAAACTTATAAATGTGATTAATGCTACTGAAGTGTACCCTTAAAATAGGTAAGTGGTATATTTTATGTTATATATGGTACTATAATGAAAATAAATAAATTAAAAACAGATACAAAAGGAAGACCATTGTATGGTCTCACTGCTATGACCTAAATATGATAAGTAAACTTCTGGAGTTAGAGTATGGGTTAATACGAGATGGAATGCGGGTTGAGAAGAGGGAGCTGAGACTGAATGTGTGTGCAATGTTTAATAAGGTGGATTGTAAATATGTGGGTATGGATAGAGTTCATGGTAGCACACTATAATGAGTATTACAAACACTGCTGATTTATAAATGAGATTGTGGCTGACAAGGGATAGTTTAGGGAGGTTAGCCTTAATTGAAAGACAGTTAGAAGATAATCTAGGGATTGCATAACAGTGATTTGGGTGGTAGATGAGGATTGTGGTTAATAATATAAATAGAAGAATGTTCTTCTACTACAAGGTGTTAAGAATATGGTGATACATGGGAAAATACAACTACTTTATCAATGCTAAAAGTAAAAACATAAATAAAATGAGGTTAGTTTTATAGAATATGAGCCTAAGCATTTTTTTCTTAATTTTCTTCATTAACAAGGAGACCTTGGTCATGTCATTCAACCAACCTATGCTCATTTATGTATCTTTCTGAACACTGGAGAAACAATTGAGTTTGTTTTTAGAATCAAATGATATAAATGTGCCTGGATAGGATGTTTTTAAAGTAATGCTTCCATAATTTGTTAAGATGCCTTTTGTCTGTTATTTTATTTTTGATGTTGAAATAGTTTACTTTAAAAAAGAAACATATAAAAAATGAAACAAAAAATTAAAAAACAATAAATACATAAGATAGTTTTGGGGAAAAATAAACGTTTAATATTCAAAATGTTAAATAAAAGAAGTTTGAAATATTCAAAGTATATTTTACTTATCTTCATTGATTCCTATGGATCTAGTATATTTATTTCAAGTAAAGTATACTATTTCATGATATCAATATGCCATAATTTATCCATTCCCCACTGATGAACTTTGGGTTGTACAATAAGTATCATTGTATATGTCTATTTTTGCATAAGTGGGATCTTCATGGGAGATATACTTGCTGTACTGGATATCATGAGTGTGCTATAAACTTTTGGATGATGCTTTATTCTAAGACACTGCAGTTACAGAATACAAACCCATATCCAGAGTATGTGTCAGTTGCAATAAGAATAAAACCACTGCCTCCTCCAAAAGGAGAAAGGTCTGAAGTAATCAACCTGTTGGCAGATGTTCCTAAATCATTGTGCCAGATGAAAACTCAGCAACATTCTCTCCTTCTGTTGTTTGAGTACATATTAGTGGCAATAGCTCTTGGTGAGGAGAAGCTCGTGTTGCTTAGTCAATGCATTTCTCCAAACTTGTCACAATGGCTGGCTACTTAAGTTTCACACCTATTACAGTTGCATTGGGGTGACCAAGGAGAGAAGCTGGCTGCCATACCCAGGAAAAGTGATAGTTAACATAGCCCAGGAACAGAACAGTGAAGTATATTTCTGTTCTTGACATGTGAGAAGAAACAGATTATTATTCTGACCATTAAGGGAATCAAGAAGAACAAACATACTTGCCAAAGCAATGCTTTCATGCCAGATGCCAGAGGCTGGGTTGATTCTACCCAGTAAAAGCAGTGGTGTTCTTCTCAGCAGTTTATCCTTTATTGTCTTAGGGATGGAATTGTCTTTTGGGTTCTTTAGCAGAATATAGGCAAATGATGGATACTTGGTTCTTTTTTGTTATATACACCTCACTTAATCATCTGCTCTTTTCCTACGTAATATAAGGAAGTTCCTGCAATGCCACCATATTGATATAAAGCTATCATAATCTATATGCATTAAAAAGACAAAGAGGTAAATGATTAGAACCAGTTTCATTTATGCTGGCTAGAACACTGGATCCTGGGTAAGGATAAGTGCCTCAGTAGAAATGTATCATCCTTTTTTTCTACCCCAAATTCCACCCCCACCTAAATTCGTTTGTCCCCTCTGATACATATGCTCCAGACCCTGAAATTCTTTTGGTGTAGGTATATTCTTCCAGTGCAGTGGCTATGTTTACCTACTCATACTATTCTGAGAAGTGACCATAGGAAAATGGCTAGAGTAAATGAGTAGTGGCAAAGGCAAATAGATCTTACAGTAAAAAGCATCATTTCTGAGGTAGCTATTTTTGGTTAAATTGTTGCACAGGTTCAGAACAGATTGGGGATACCAGATTCTGAAATACTGAAATGCTATCAACTCAAGTCTCAGAGTCCCTATCATATCTCTGATTTTGACATAGGAGACCTGAAAAAGTTGAATATTCATTCTTCTTTTCAGCTTTTCCATCTGTATAATCAGATCATAGGCTTGATTTTCAGAAGTCTCAATCTGGGAACACCTTAGCAATTATTTTTTGTAATATAAAGTCTGTGCCATTCTGTCCAATCTGCACTTACAGAAATCTTTGTAGTCTCTCACTTTCTCCATGTTTCCCTCTGGTCCTTTGATATTTTTTAATCTCTCTGCCTCTCCATGACCTATTCCATACGAATTCCTCATTACATCCTAGAAAATTTCAAATATATTTTTTCTTTTACTGTCTGTGCTTTTTCATTTTTTAAAGTCCTTGATTTAAAAAAAAATTTCCTTATAAGTTTGGTGGGGATCATTTCCATTTCATGCCACTATTTTCCTTTCAATGGGAATGAATCCATTGCCCAATTGCTGAATTTTTAACCATCTTTCTTAACTTCAGTTTTCCTCTTTAGCTTTGGAGGAGGACCAAAAGGGAAACTCTTATGCCTGTGGGCAATTTGTTCCAAAATAAAGGGAGACTAATCTTCTTGTATTCTCCTTATGTTTACCAACCAGGTAAGCCATGCAACCTCTGATTAGGAGTAAGTAAAAGAACATGAAGAGACCAGGAGTGCAATAGGCGGTAGCACACCATGTATATGGAAAGAAAAACCAAATTTTGGCTGACACATTCCTCAGAATAGAAAACTAATTTATTTTTAAAATATTTTAATTATCAATGACCATTTTACTATTCTGGCATAATTAAAATATATTTCAATTGTTTTTCAAAAAATAAAATTCTTTTTAAAATTAAAATATCATATATCCAAATATATGAAAGCAAATTTTATAATAATTCTCAATTTTTTTTCATGGATATTAAAAATGTGAGAAAATAAGTATTGTTGGGACATATTCCTATACATTAATCAGCTTCTTAGACTTATCTGCTTCCAAAACTATGTAATGGGTATTTTTCTGAAAAATGTTCTAAGTATCATTTCTTAAATAAAACTGGCAGCAATATACTTCAAAATGCATTTTATGGTTACTACATTCTCTCTTTTTAACAGATCAATTTTATTGTTATATATTAATAAAGCTTACATTGAATACAATTGTAATCTCATATTTGTGCATTCATCGCCCCATTCTCAGAGCACTTTCAATATTCCAATAATATTTAACAAAAAAAAAAAACCAACAAACAAAACTCATCACCTCTCATTCTCTCTATACCCCCCCTGCCATACATAGCTGCTATTCTTTTCAGTCTCTCTAGTATATTTGTAGTTATATTTTGTAAAAAAGTCTTATATATGCAATATCCCTCATATTAATGTTTTACATGAGGTTTTACTATCTTATACAGTTGCATGTTATAGTTTTCAGTTTTCATTCTAGTAATATATATGACTTTACAGACTTTCCCTTTCAACCACTGTCATACCCATACAATAGCACTGCTAGTTACAAACACTATGATATGCTTTAACCATTTCTATTCATTTCCAAAGATGTACAAACAACCTTTTTTACCAATTCTGCACCGATAAACGCTCAGCTTTCTATTCTCTACACTCCTTCTATTTTCTGTGGATCTATACTCTAATTATGAACTCCATGAGTTTACACAATATATTTAGTTCATAATAGTGCAATCAACACTTTTGCACCTCAAAGGAATTTGTCAAAAGAGTGAAAAGGCAGCTGACTCAATGGAAGAAAATAGTTTTCAATCACATAACCATTAAGGGTTTAATAGCCATAATACATAAAGAGATCATAAAGCTCAACAATAAAAAGCCAAACTACCCAATTAAAAAATGGGCAAAAGACTTGAAAAGACAATTGTCCAAAGAAGAAATACAAATGGCAAAGAAACACATGAAAAAAATGTTCAACATCACTAGTGATTAGGGAAATGCAAATCAAAACTATAAAGAAATGTCGTTTCACACACAATAGAATGGTCACTATTAAAAAGTCATTAAACTGTAAATGTTGGAGAGGATGTGTGGAGAGATAGGAACACTTAACCACAGTTGGTGAGAATGTAGAATGGTACAGCCACTGTGGAGGACTGTTTGGCAGTTCCTAAGGAAGTTGAATATAGACTTGCCATGGGACCCACAATACCATTACTAGGGATATACCCAGAAGAACTGAGAGCAGAGACATGAACAGACTTCTGCACACTGATGTTCTCAGCAGCATTATTCACGATTACCAAAAGTCGGAAAAAATCAGGTGTCCATCAACTGTTGAATGGATAAACAAATTGTGGTGTATATGCACAATGGAGTACTATGCAGCTATAAAAAGAAGTGAAGTAGTGAAGCATATGACAACATGTATGAACCTTGAGGACATTATGTTGAGTGAAGCACATCAGACACAGAAAACTGATTTTAAGCAAAAGCAATGATAGCCTATATTCACAAAATATCTTTTAGTATTTCAGTAAGTCTGAATGGAAATGGATGACAAATTTTGAATTGTCACACATTTTCAAAACAGAACTATACCTTATTATTAAACAGAAATCAAATTCTTATTAGTTAAAAAGAAATTAGAAAAGCTTATTTGTAGTTAATTTTCTTGCAGCAAATCGAGTACAAGAATAGTAGTTCAGAAAATCTTTTCATTTATAATTTCATTGACATGATGAGTCATTATGATAGCATCATAAAAAAGAATACAAATTCTTGAATTAATGTTTGTAGAAGTAAACTTACTTAAAATCATATGAATAATTTTTAGAGCTAGAAAATGAAGCAAAGATTTGAGATGAAACTGGGAACCCTTTTATGGAAGGCCATATACATTAAAATAGGTGTCCATTCCTTTTCAACAGAAAAGAAGGATATTGTTGGCATATTGTAATAAGTGATCCAGCATTTGTTGTTCTCCTTTGTAGCTACTTGCTTGTTTATTTGATTGATTCGTTTTGATAGCTCCTCTGTTTGAAACCTGGGATCTTATTTTGCCTCTGTTACTTCATAACTGTTTGACAATGAAATATTTTACTCCCATGCTCAGTTTCCTAAATAGAAAATGGAAACAATGATAGTTTATCTGGTGCATAAGATTGTTGCCTGTAATGAGATAAAATATATAAAGCCCTTGATCACATGTGACAGGATACACAGTTAGCATTCAACAAATGTCAATTCAAAATATTATCACTAAATTGGACATATTGTTTAAAAAACTATTTTTATGGAAACAGTTCATCAGATATATCAGATATATTACATGCCAAGATAACATAACAGTATTTTGGAAGAAGGTATGATTTTCCATTAGTATTTATATTAATAATTTTTATGGCAAGGAAATTCATGAGTTGAAAATGATTTGAAATCCTTCATTATGTATTTTGCTCAAGATACACAGATGTTATCTCACGGCATATTGTGATAATCCTAACATAAACATTTCTACTCATCTGTGAATGTATTCAGGGCAGAAGCAAATTCATCTTTATATCTGCCATCTCTAACATAATGTCCAGCACATACTACGTACTCTATAAATAATTTTTGAGTGACTGAATATCCTGGTTTCTAAAACAACATAAAGAAAATAAATTTCCATTGTGCCCTCAGAATTCATCTAGGGACCCAAACAATAACTGAAAGAATATTGAATTTCAATCCTAGAGAGTCCTGTTAATTCTTTAATAGAGTGGCAAGAATCCCCCAAGGACATGGGCAGTGCCTAGAGAAGGACAGACCAATATACCAGGCCCTTGATATTGATGCTTGTATTTATGAACATTGTTCTTGTGAAATTGAAACTTAGCCTAGTATTTTATATTGCTTAGGAGTTACCTTCTGAAAGCCTCTTGGTTGCTCTATTGTGATGTCTCTCTAAGTCAAACTCAGCATATAAACTCACTACCTTCCCCTCGGCATGGGGCATGACTCCCAGGAATGAGCTTCCCTGGCACTGACTGGTTATTAACAAATGCCAAAACTAGCAATGCATTTGAAAAAATACCTGGACTAAAAGGGGGGAATATTGAATACAAATGAATTTTTATGGCTAAGGGGTTTCAAAGTGAGTTGGGAGGTCATTCCAGAGATTATACTTATGCACATCTTAGGGGGATCTCACTGACTGCCACAGTAAACATTTCCTCAAGCAGGGGTCTTCTGAGGACTCTAGAGACATGTGGACATTCTAGGCAGGGGAGACAACTCCATGAATTCAGTACACTGTCAATGGGCTTTACCTTGGAACATATGATAAACTATCCCCCCAGTGTATCAGAGTTGGACTTATTTATAATTTTCTAACACATGGTTCTCATGCTTCTTTTATTGAACCTACAATTAACACTATATCTATTAAATATGTTCCCAGAGCCTCAAATCTTTGATTAGTCATATACCGGTTAAGCCTTGAATCTCAGTACAGTTGCAGCCAATATCTACCTTCCATATCATCAGACTCATCCAGGACAACTAACAAAAGGATGATGATGGACAACACCCATCCCCAAAACCAGAAAGGATCTACAACTGCAAACAAGACAGTTCTACCCATCTGCCCCATGGGATCTAAGCCCCCTCTCACCAGAAGCAGAGTGGGCCTCACCATCCCCAAATCCTCAAGTTTGAAGAATAAACAAGCATAAGGGGAAAATGCAACTATAGATTAAAGTAGACTTATTATCATTCTAGTAATGGAAGAAACTATATCATTGATATAAAGGCAGTAGTAACCAGAGGTTCTGAGGGGAGGGAGAAGGAAGAATAGGTATAATATGGGGCATTTTGGGGACATTGGAATTGTCCTGCATGACAGTGCAATGATGGATACAGGCCATTATGCATTTTATCAAAACCTATAAAATTGTGCAGTGCAAATTGTAAAACATAATGTAAATTATAGACCATGGTTAGTAACTTTTAAAACAAAGCATTTCATCCTGAACATTGACAAGACTACATATTTCCTGGAGTTCCCAGTCATGTAAATTATCAAGATAATGAAATTACCAGGGCTGTGAAGAGCTACACGAATCCATAGGACTGAAGGTTTCAGCATATTAGGACTTGAAAACATTTTCATTAGCTCAATGAATTTCCAAGTAAAGAAAGCCAGTGTGACTGAGATTTGGGATGATAGAAACCTGTATTTTGCAAATCATCAGGACCCAGGGAAAAAGAGGATTTCCATTATGCTTTAAGATATATTAATGCTAGAAGATCTTTTAATTTTACTTTAATTACATGCATTAGTGTAAGATTTTTTTCTGGGGCTTTAAAAATGCCAGATTTCAAGGAATCTTATGAAGATTTTAATATAAACACCACACACAAGATCTCTTTGGCACATATCATTTAAGAAATACCATCGATTGTTATGTTGAGAAGGAGGCAGACATTTTTATTAAAAACAACAAAGGTTTTGTAGGATGTTGATTCCAAATGAGAAATTTAAATTCTGAGCAGTTGACACATGTTAATTGAAGAAGTGACGAGTGCCTCTATTTTGTTAAGAATAGAAGGAAAACACATCAGTATAATAATTCAACTAAATGGGCTGTCATATAAAAACTTTCAGTGTGCCCCAAAGAAACAATTTATAAATGCAAAATCATGTCAAAAATTAAAATAGGAACTCTATTCAATATACAAGGTAGCTTCTGAGAGTACTTTTGCTACCATTAGGTTATTTTGTTTCTTGTTAGTTTGCTAGTTTTGTTTTATCTTACCAAAGAATCAGAATTTCATTGCAGACAAAGAGTTTATGCTGGTTGTAAGGGTAAAAATGAAAAAAGAGAAAAGAGGAAAATAAATTATAGCTTTCTTTGAAAACAGTGTTTTCTGTTTTGAAACGACTCTGATCTAACTCCTGATCTTGTAAAATACCACTGCACACAATACAGATGGACCCCAAATTGTATGACTGAACCACAGACCCCTGGGCTTATTTAACAGAAAGCAACTGTTTGCACTTCTTTCCTTCCCACTTCTTGGGGTCACCTTTGACTGCATGCAAGAACAGAGTTCTAGAAGCTCTCTGTGTAACTCCCTTCATACTACTGTCAACTCCTGTAGCCTCTCCTTTCTATTGCACCACTCCTGGTTGTACTTTGCAGGTATTGCTATGGTTTCTCACCAAGTCTGTGAAGCTACTACGAATTTCACTAAAAGAGAAGAAGCAAACTGAAATATACTATTACCTAAAAAGCATAAGAGAAAAGAGAAGGTGAAGGGGTTTTTAAAATCTTTTTTCCTTCAGTTGTATTGTGGTATTTAGAAACATTTCTTAAATATAGGAGGTGCTCAGTAATTATATGTTAAGGGGAGGGATAAATTTCTATGGATCTGCCATCTTTCAAACTCCTAAATAATTGCCAATGCAAGCCACCTTGATATGTTTTAATACCAAAGAGGGCACTGAAAAATGAGGAAAACAAAAATCACAGCATATGTGACATATTTTCATACTATTTGATAAATTTAACTTAAATCTATGGAATCCCACTGGAAAAGATATCTATAGGATATTAGTATTCCTCTGTTTAATCTGTGTTATATATCATTCCTCCCAGCTTACCTCCCTCAATAAATATACATTATCACATCTTTTCTTTCTTAGATTCTTCTATTTTACAGGTCAAGCCAGTTTATTGGCCCTCCAACCTTCCAATTGTAACAGTCTGATCCTACTGAAGAATTATCTTGGTGAGCACATCCGAGACCACTATCATCTACTACCAACCAGGAGAAAAAAATTAGGAAGCTGCAGTTATTGCAAATTATTAAGTGAAGTGGCAGGCAGGTAATGGGTGTTTTGCTAATTTTTAATGCTGAAACACTTCTCCAAGATGGTAGGATATTTACCCTATAGTTTACGTATAGACAGACTTTTTTCTGTCCCAACAATATTTTTAAATTAGAGGTAGAGAATATGGCAGCAGGAGGGAGACCCTTCAGCAGATTTCCCAGCCTAAATCTTGTTGTAAAGGTCACATACTGTGTTGTGTAATTGTCACCTTGAAATGTTCTTTGATAGCTTGAACTTTACTCCTTGCAAGATGTGCTGGGCTTCCAGGTAGAATACATTTTCCAGGTTTCTGAGTCCATGCTTGAGCTAAATAAAGTGTTACAAATCCCCTGAGGGCAAACGAGGCTTTTCATGCCATAGGCACCTCTGACTCAAAAGTCATACACTCTTAGTAATATAAGACTGCACAGCCAACTATAGATGTTGCCTGTACCGGGAAAGAAATCCTCCGGAGACTGTGTCTCCGTGACATCTCACAATGCTTCAGAAGTGACCATAAAATAAAACCTCATTCTTTTTTTTTCCTAAAGAAAACAGCTGATTGAAGAAAATTAAAAGAGCATGAACTTTTGGATAGTTTTCTTTCATTTAGGGAGATGATTCAACTGACATTTTCAGGAAACCGATTTGAAATGAATTGATGAATTGAAATGAATTGATGACTATAAAAAAACAACTTTTAATCTTGAATAACCAGCATTTAACCAGGGTATAATCCCCAGCTTTGTGCCTTAAATAGGAACTTCTGACTCTGAGCTTCTCAATTTCTAAGAAACTTTTTAATAGTCTTTAAAAGTATTTTTTCAGCCATTATAACATTGGTATTTTTCTTTTTCTTTTTCCACTTAAACAATGGGAATTTATTAGCTCATGATTTTGAGGCTAAGAAAAGCCCAAATCAAGGTGTCATAAAGGTGATGCTTTCTTCCCAAACACTGTGGCATTCTGGGGCTGGTTGCCAGTGAAGCTTGGTCCAGGGCTCCTCTGTCACATGGCAATGCACATGGCAGCCTTTCCTGGCCTCTCCCTTCTCTTCCGGGTTCCACTGAATTTCAGGTTCCTATAGCTTTTTCCTTCAACACTGGTATCTTTCTTAACACTGGCTGACTAGTTTTTAAATTCAGCAGTATCAGTGAATTGGTTATACAAGTGAAATGAAGCTGTTTCTGATGTCCACACCTACAAAAACATATTTCTTCTCATATTCCAAATATCAAAACCTAGAAAGCATTGTCGTCACTGCAACTAATGAGTTAATAAATCCTAAGAAAAAGGATCAAAATCAAAATGAAAGTGTAAATTTCTGAGTTTTATCAAAACTTTACCATAACATTTATGTATAGCCCTAGATACTCTGGCCAGAAAATTGAAATAACCCAATGTGAGGTCACAGAAGTTTCTCCCTTCCAATTTGCATTCATTTCTCACATAGCACATAATAGCTTGGCATCCTCTTCAGGGTCAACTGTAGGTATAGCTAAAGTGATTTGTGACTGTGTTATAACTGTAGGATTTCTAGGAAAGACCTTCACCCTAACTCCAATCCAGAGGTGCAACACTGTTTTAACAATTTTGAAACTACTTTACTTGTATACAAGACTTGAATGAAAAGTAAGCACAATCTATAAAGTGGGACCTAAATTTTTCTCTGTCAGAGAAAAAAGCTACACATATGCAAGGTAGGAGGGCAACAATGAAGTCTGCTTTGAAGATTTAAGTATAAGACATAATTTATACAGATCCAAATTTATATATGTGTATAAATATAGGTTATCATAAATACTTATATATTTTAGGGCTCTCCACCAAGGTGTCCTAGAAGATTTGACATTCCAGTTGCAACAAGCACAACTAGTTATCAGACATTAGTGTCTAATGCCATTCTCTCATGAAAGGAGCTAGGACTCCCTGGAGATATTGTTGATTCTATGGCAATATCTTCTAATTTTCTAGGACCAGGAAAAATATAAGATAAACCTGGAACATCTGTTCCTATCAGAAGTTAATGAAATGCTTAAAAAAAAAGAAAAAGAAAAAGAAAAAGAAGCCAATCTGTAATATCTCCCAGTGGCCAAGATGGAACAACTTGTGTCACAAAATGAATAAAGATTGTTTTTTAATTATTATTATTCAAAGAATAAAATAGAAATCCATGAGTCCATATTGATATGAGTAAATTATTTAATAAATAAATAAATGGAGGACAAGGAACAAATCTTCTTTATAGAAGATCTTCATTTAAAAGTTCTAGAAGGAATGAGGGAAATAGAAACTCAGGATTAGCACACCAAAGTAATAATTACAAAAGCCACTGAGGTACACTAAAATGTGTGGGCAAAATGTTAAGAGGAAATCAAGAGTTCATTTAGTATCCAAGTATCTCCCTCAAAATATTTATTCATGATTATGATGGAGTTAGCACGCTTCTACAAATTCTTTGATACTTGAATTGGTTTTCTAGTGCTGTTGTAAAAAATTATCACAAACTTAGTAATTTAAAATGACAAAAAAATATTTCTTACTCTTCTGGAGGTCAGAATTACAAATGGGTCTCACTGGTCTAGAAGCAAGATGTTGACAAGGATGCTTTCCTTTTGGAGACTTTATTCCCTTGCCTTTTCCACCTCTAAAGGATGCCCAAATTCCTTGGCTCGTGGCTTTCTTCTGCCTGGTAGTGGCATCACTTAGACCTCTGAGTACATCCTCTTATCTCCTTCTCTCATTATCCCTCTGACCTTCTTGTCTCCTTCTTTCCCTTGCGATTACATTAGGCCAGTCTGGATAATCCAGACTCGAACCATCTCAAAATTCTTAATTCAATCGCATCAGCAAAATGCCTTTTGCCATGCAAGGTAACACATTCACAGGTGCCAGCGATCAGGTCATGGATTTCTTTGGAAGGCTATTATTCTGTCTCTCACATAACTCCTCCCTCCAGGAGGTGGATCCTATTGCCCCTCCCTTGGAGATAGGCTGAATTTAGTGACTCACGTATATATACAGTGAAGAAATCCTACAGAAACCATCTTATCCAAGTGGTAAATGTTAACATCAACAGTCAGGAAGATAATATGAACCCTTGATCATACTTCATCTCTATGATATTCTTTTCGATAATGAGAAAACATCAAACAAACCCAAATTGAGGGTCAATCCATAAAATACCTTACCAGTACTATTCAAAATTGTTAATGTCATTAAAAACTTGAGAAATTGTCACAGGTTGCTGGAGACTAAAGTGCCATCGTGACTGATCGCAATGTGACAAACTATATTGGACCCTAGAACAGAAAAAGACCATTAGTTTAAAGAGTTAACTCTGAATAAAGACGGTAGCTTACTACACAGCACTCTAACAATGTTAATTTCCTTTGGTAAACATACCATGGTTATATAAGATACTAACATTGGGGTAGCTGAATAAAAGTATATGAAAATTTTGTGCTATCTTTGCTAGTCTTCTGAAAATCCAAAATTACTTCAAAATTTAAAAATTAAAGAAAAGAGGTGGATTAGCAGGTGTAGCTCAGTTGGTTGAGCACCTGCTTCCCACATATGAAGTCCTGAGTTCAATACCCAATGCCTCCAAAAAAAAAAAAAATAGGGAAGAATAGAGAGGTTTTCACTTAATCCCCTACCACCATGTCTATTTCTCCTTCTATTTCTGTTTCTTTCATATGGTACTTAAGATGCAGATAGAATGAATGATGTTTATTTCTTCGAGACTTTTATATTTTAAAAATGTGTCAATGTTCAGAATCAGAAAAAAAATACCAGGAGTGCATAAGCTAAGTTAATTAAAATCAGGGTCTTTCTTTCTGCTACCTTATTCATCTGTATTGCAGTACATGAGCCCAGTATGATATACCCTTCCAAGAACATGTTTCTTTTCCACTCAAACATATTTTTACAATTTGACATTTCTCCTTCCTCTCTACTCTTCTCTTGTTGTCCTATTTTTAATACTGCATGCTTTTTTCAGCTTCTACCAGAGCTAATTAAAAGAGAAGATTTTCAGTGAAGTAATAGTTTGACTGTTCCTGAACTGTAGTGTATACTACTAGAAGAACCAAAGGTATTTTTTCATAACTTAGCTGTACTTTAAACCTTAAGTCTTGTCATAGAAAGACAAGCCTTGGTGACATAGTTTAAAATCTATGTGCGGATTTTACTGTCATATCACTTTTCTTACTCTCTTTTGGAAAATATCTTCTAGGTTGATAAATTCAAGCAAATCATGAGAATAAATGACATTAAAATATAATTTTTTGAAAATTCAATTTATATGCAGGAAAATGCAGAGTCAACTCAAATTCCTGTGGTACTAAATAACAGGCTGGAATTTAAATTAATATTGGCTCCAAAACCCACAAGTTGGATTCTGAAATTTAAAATTAAATCTTTAAATTTAATTTGTTCATTTATTGACAATCATAGTAATGTTCTATAAATCCTGTGTGGAACAAATTGTGATCCACAAACCAGTAGCATTCTCATCATTTGAGACCATATTAGACATGGAGAATCTAGGACCAAATTTGAGACATACTGAACCAGAAAATGCATGCCAATACAGTGCCTAGTTCATTCCCACGCACGTTAAATTTTGAGAAGTAATGTTATAGAATAAATCCAGTGTGCTTACTTAGAAAATTAAATAATGTTATTTTGATCAAAGAACACTGTTATTCTATAACCAATAGGCATAATATGATTTTGAACCATGAAAATGATTTATCTGCAATGGATAGACGAGTTACGTTTACAGAATGATCCAGAGATAAGTAGAACTGAAAAAACTAAAGCCTAGGAGATATATTTATGGGTAATATGCATTGAAAAGTGCCCCTCCCAAAGATATATTTAAAAGCTAACTCCAAGTCCCACAAATGTGAGCTTATCTGGAAATTAGATCTTTGACAATATAATTAGTTAAGATGAGGCCAAACTGGATTTAGGCTGTCCTTATAAGCAGGAGGAAATATGGACACAAAGAAAAACAGATACAGAGGGAAATGGCCATGTAAAAATGGAGGCAGAAATTGGAGTTATACCTACTCAAGCCAAAAAATATCAATGATTGCCAGAAACTTCCAGAAGCTAGAAAAAGCCAAAAAAGTACGAAGGAGCCTTCATACTCTATGAAAGTATATATCCTTTAGATCCAAATGGGTAATCATTATGTCTACAAAAATTGAAAATGTGAGTTTTCTTGGCCAGTAAATAAATCATATAGTCCCTATATATGTTTTCATTTACAGTGTCATGAACTGAATAATTCTCTCTCTTGTGTAGAATGGCATAAGGAGTACAGGAGAACATAGGGGGCATTTCTAATGCAAAAGGCCCTTCAGAGACTAAGACTATATCACTACTTACTGTTATAATTATAGTTGTTACCCTTTAGCAACTGCCAGGCAAGACTCCAAATGCTTAATATGTATTATCTCATTTATTCTTCCTAACACCCCCATGAAGGAGGCATTATCATTGTCGTTGTTTTATAGATTAAGAAAGAGAGAAAAAGAAAATGTGAGCAATTTGTTCATGGTAATTAATGGTATAACCAGCTTGTACACCCAGGTACTCTAATTTCATACCTACAACCTTGTGTTTTGTTTTGTTTTGTTTTGTTTTTTGGTGTGGGAAGGGTGTTGCAAATGTTTATTTTTATTTTTTGCAAACAAGCATTCCCCTTTATCCCTCCCCCCATCCCCATCTATTGGTAACTTCTAATCTACTTTATGACTTTGTGAATTTGTTTTTTCCAGTCATCTCTTATAAGTGATATACAATATTTGTCCTTACGTGCCTTACTTATTTCACTGAGCAAAATGTTTTCAAAGTTCTTCCATGTTGTAGCATGTCTCATAAATTCATTCTTATGGTCAAATAATATTCCACCGTGTGTATGTAATACATATTGTTTATCCATTAATTTCTTGGTGGTTACTTAGGTTTTTCTATCTTTTGGCTATTGTGAATAATGCTGCTGTAAACATCAATGTACATGCATCCATTTGATCTGTTTCACTCTCTTTAGGTATATACTTTGAAGTAGAATTGCCAGATCATGTGGTAATTCTGCATATAACTTTTAGAGAAAATGCCGTTTCACCTTCCACAGTGGTTGCACCATTTAACATTCTCACCCAGAATGTATTAGAATTCCAATTTTTCTGCATCTTCTCTAACACTTGTTTTTGTTTGTTTGGTTGGTTGGTTGTTGTTGTTTCTTAGCCACCCTTGTGAATGTGGAGTTGCATCTCATTGTGGTTTTGATTTGCCACTCTCTAATTGCTAATACATTGAATATGTTTTCATTTGCTTATTGGCCATTTGTATATTTCTTTGGAGAAATGTCTATTCAATCCCTTGCCCATTTTGTAATTGGGCTGTTTTCTATTGCACTGTAAATGTTCTTTTTATATTAAGCCCTTATCAATATATGGTTTACAACTATTTTCGACTATTTTGTAGGTTGTCTTTTCACTTTCTTGATAATTTTCTTTGAGGCACAAAGGTTTTTAATTATGATGAAGTCAAGTTTATCTATCATTTCTTTTATTTCTTGAGACCCACACTCTATCTTGATAGACATGGGAAATTTCATCAACTTATGGCCTATTTACTTTGTTATAGATAAAAAATTTGACTCATTAAGTTTCTCCATAGCCTGAGTCTTCAACAGTATATACTTTACAAGGTTTCCAAAATTCTAAAAATGTCCCTATTCAGACTATACTCAAATTTACAAAATGTTGAGCCCATAAATTGTTTATAAGTTAATTACATTGATTTTAGGATGCATTTTTGTTACTTACAATGTTTACTTTTAACCCAAAATGTATAACTACCTATATGTAGTGAAAAAAGTATTAATCATGTCAAATTAAAATTAAACAAGCCAAATAACAATTTATACGTGTATTAAAAAATTTACAATATGGGTGATTAAAAAGTAGAAGCAAAGTGTGAGAGATTATGCTAAAACTTCTAGAAATGTTTTGACTTCAGAAATTGATGCCTCTCAAAGATTATTTTTTCTAATTTCAAGAAAAGGAGGGGTGGCTCGATAGCCCAGTGGATAGGGCGCCGGCATACCACATGGGAGGCCCTGGGTTCGATTCCCGGGGACCTCTCCTAGTGGGCAGACCGCCTTGAGAATGGCAAGCCGCCATGGGCGGGCCGGAGCCGCCGTGGGCAGGATAAGAAGCTGCCACGGACAGGGCGAGTGCCGCCACGGGCAGGGCAGGTCACCCGCGGATGGAGTGCAGCCAGCCACCCGCGAACTGAAGCAAGCGCCGGCTGTGAACGGACGCAGAGACCACCCACAAGCGG
>PVKH010004888.1:0-22780 GCA_004027955.1 Chaetophractus vellerosus | reverse complement strand
GTCCTGGTTTATTCCTGTTGGCCTGGCATAATTATTAATACCACCTGTGGTAGACAGCCTCCAAGATGGTCTCTAATGAGCCCTGCCTCCTGGTATTCACAACCTACCTCATTTTACTAGGGTTTGTCTGTGCGGCCAATAGAATAATGCAGAAGTTATGGTATGTCACTCCTGAGATTAGATTATGAGACACTGTGGTTCCTCTCTCTCTCTCTCTCTCTCTCTCTCTCTCTCTCTTTCTTTCTCTCTTTCTCTGATTGTTCACGCTAGGGAAAGCCTGCTGCCATGTCAGTAACAGCCTTATGGAGAGGCTCATGTGAGGAACTGAAGCCTCCAGCCAATAGCCATGTAAGTGCGTGTGGAAGCAAATCCTCTAGCCCAGTCAAACCTTCAGATGATTGCAGTCCTGGCCTCTCTCTCGCTCTCTTTTTTTCTTTTAATTTTTTTTTTTTATAAAGAAGTTGTAGGTTTACTGAAAAATCATGCAGAAAGTACAAAGTTCCCCGGATATCCCAGCCCTCACACACACAGTTTTCCCGATTATTAACACTGCGTTTGTATAGTAACTTTGTTACAGCTGATGAAACAACATTATAATTATACTACTAACTACAGTCCATAGCTTACAGTAGGTCCCACTGTGTTGAACAGTCTTATGTATTAAAAATTATTCTATTAGCATATGTAAAAATGAAAATGTCCCCTTTTAACCACATTCAGATATGTAATCCAGTGGTGTTAATTTCTTTCACAATCTTGTGCTACCATCATCACCATGCATTACCAAAACTTTTCCAACAACCCAAACAGAAACTCTGTACCAAATTAACCATTAACTCCCCATTCTCTATCCCCACCCCACCGCTGATATCCTGTATTCTAGTTTGAGTCTATGAATTTGCTTTTTCTAATTATATCATAAAATATAATTATGATGTCATAAAATAATTGTCCTTTTGTGTCTGGCTTATTTCACAGACTATAGTTTCTTCACGGTTCATCCATGTTGTCACATGCATCAGAACTTCATTCCTTTCTACAGTTGAATGATATTCCATAGTATGTATAGACTATATTTTGTTTATCTGCTTTACTGTTGACAGACATTTGATGTGCTTCCATCTTTTGGCAATTGTGAATAATGTTGCTGTGAACATTGATGTGCAAATATCTGTTTGAGTTCCTGTTTAAATTCTTTTGAGTATATACCTAGAAGTGGGTCATATGGTAATTCTATACTTAACTTTCTGAGGAACAGTTTTACACAGCAGCTCTGGCCTATACCTTTACTGCAACTTCATGAGAGACCCTGAGGCAGAACTATCCAGGTAAGCCTCTCTTGGATTCATAACCCTCCAAATTGGTGCGGCAATGAGTATTTGTTGTTTTAAGATGCAGCCCTTCTATTCCCTAGTATCTTGATTTAAATGATAAATTATGAGGTCATCCTATACAAAGCTCGTATGTTAACAGAAGTTTAACTCATGAACTGCTTAAGGGTTTTTCTCTTCTCTTGACATTTGAGCTCTCACTATGACATTAATATGCTGACACTTAGGAAGGTTATCAGGACAGAGGTGTCCTATAATGTCCGGAGTCTAAGTCTGTAGACTCAAAATTATGAACGGTGGTATGGCAGAATAGGTAAGAAGGTGGGATTTGGAATCAAATATGTCTAGGTTTGAATTCCGGCTCCACTATATACTGGCCTTGAGTAGTCATCTAATATCTCTCTCTTGGTATTCTCATATAAAAAGTGGGGATAATAATAGTACCTACCTCTTAAGATTTTTTCTGATCAATTAGTGTTAAGCACTTACAATGATGCTTGGCACATGTAAGTGTTTAATAAGAGTTATGTATTATTAATGCAATAAGAAATTATGTAGATTTTTTCTTTATTTCATTTGTGCACAAAGAGATATTCATTTTCCAGTGGTATTCTCATTTATTCATTCATTAAGTATGTTTATGCTCTTACTGTGTACTAAGTATTGTGTAAGGAGTATAAAATAGAAATACATAAACCTTAAGGAATTTATAGTATAGTTAGGACATTTTCCACATACCTTTTTCATATTATTTATATTATTTAATGCATAAATTAAATATGCATACATACATATGAGTGGATTATTTGCATATTAGCTACAAAAATTACTCAAATCAAGGACCATATGATAAGGTATATAAAATTAAAGTGGGTTATAAAAACCATGGAGGTGTAGAATTAGAAAGGGATGGCTTTTGGGGTATGGAAAGACACTTTGAAGGACATGTGAAAACTAGAAAGCCTCTGTGAAGAAAGATCTCCAAACTGGATAAGCTGTCTATCTTATTGATTGCTGTATCACTAGCCTCTAAAGCAGTACCTGACAAGAAGTGTGTATTCAGCAAATATTTGTTAAATGCATATTTTGGGAAAGAAAGATAGTGACTACTAAAACAGCAAAGAATGATGAGAATTAGAAAAGTTGGAAAGGATGGCAGATAATTTGGTGGGAAAAATTCAAGAGAAGAGGGGATTTTTGAAGACACGTATTTGAAGTTTAGCTCTAGTCGTCGGATAAACAAATTTAATTGTCACCAGTATTATGGTGATAGATGAACTCTCTATGAAAGTGAGTGGATGGAGAAATTATCCCTCAAAGAGGAGCAAAGGTGCTGAGGTCTACATGGGCATGGGGTGGGAGGTAAGGGTAAAGAGAACATAGAGGAACCATTGTAGGGAGTTAGAATTCTGTAGGAGATAGTGCTAGAAAGGAGATGGTGGTCAACACTATCAAACACTGCAGAGAGATTTCTGAGTATGAGAATTAAGAATGGATCTTAGATATCAGTTTCAGACTGTAGATGCAAGATTTTAAGGAACTGAGAAATGAGGTGCACTGAAGAAAGGAAGATGGCATTTATAATTAGTAATTTGAAGAGTTTGTCAAATGAACATGATAAATAAAACTACAGTTGGAAAGAACAGAAGGCCAGTCTTAAAATTGAGAAAATGAAAAGGAGCAGCATTCGGAGGGATTTGTTGAATAGCATACAAATACTGTACTACCAGACTTTCTTTTAAAGTCTGTCTTTCACATTTTGTATAGTAAGGAAATTATATCATCTGTAATTTGCTTTAAAATATTTCAGTACAAATAGTGTGAGGTACATGTGTATAAGTTAATTTTGTTTTATAAACAGTTTAGGGGCTGTTAGTTAACATCAGAGGTACCCTATTCAGAATTCACATCCCAGGGCTTGTTGGTTACTCTCTAAAGTACCTTAATGAGGAATATGTACTTCAGAGGTTGTTATGGCAAACAATTCAAATATCACTATCTAAATCTAAAGGTTCATTAGTCAACCTAAAAGATGTAAGAAATAATTATTGACTGATGAAATGAATGGTGTTCAGAAAATGTTGATGGCTGAAGGAACTGTATATTCACTACCTTCCTTGTGAAAATAAGGAGTAAGAATTTGGAAAAAAAACTCACTCCTACAGAACACTGCTAATAGTGCCCTAGGTCTGGAATGTCCTTTGCTTTTGTGCTCCAGAAAACTCTGTTTCTTGATATGCTAGAGGGCTGGCTGACACTGCCTTCAGAATATCATTGTGCCCATTTTGGAATGATCATTTTATGCATTGTACTTATCAGATTACCTAATGGATAAGGGGAGTGTGGACTCCACCAAGCTTAAAAAAGAGCTTATATAACTATTTTGGGGTGTGATGGTTTATGGGTGTTTTTATGTATAGCAGAATTCAGTCCAAAGGTTGCTTTCATTATAGCATAACACCTGGTAGTCAGGTCGTGGAGGAGAAATCATAGAGCTTTCACCTCTTCTAGTGGTTGGGGGCACTTTACCAGAGAACTGGGTAACTGTAAATGACTAAATGGGCTTAGATCAGTTTTCACCCAGGAGATATACATATACAGACTAGTAAGCCTTGTGCAGCTGTTATGAATAAGGCAAGAGGAAATTTGCTTCACTTGCAGATTTTCCCAATGTTTGCTAGTTTGCTGTGTAGATTTTGTATTAATGCCATTTATTATCTATGGCATGGCTCTTATCATTCCTGTGGTAGATTGCCTTAATGACTCCAATTCTTCATTCTTCCTTGTTAATCATACTCTTTCCCAGATGTCTTTGCCATTCCTCCCATCAAGAGGTAAAGTATATTTCCTTGTCCATTGAGTCTGTTTGGTCATATGACTTGCTTTGGCCAGTGGGATGCTAGCAGGAATGATGTAAGCAGAGGCTTGAAAAGTGCTTGTGTGTTTTCACTTGCTCACTAGTAATTCTGCCATCACCATGAGAAGAGCATGCCCAGCCTAGCCTGCTGGTCTTAGGAGGAGGCTGAGAGATACTTAGAGCAGAGTTGCCCTAGCTGGCTGCCCCAGCCAAGGCCAATCTAGAGCAGAGTCCCTAGACAACCTCCGGTTGCATGAATCATGCCAACAGTTGCATAGTGAGTGAGTTGAGAAAAGCTGACCTTTAGCAATGAACAGACGTGTGAACTATAATAAACAGTATTAAAAAAATGGTGTTATTAAGCCATTGAATTTTTTTTTTTTTACACAGCAATAGCTAAGTGATACAAACATGTTAATCTCCATTTACACCTTTCATTACCTAGTACAAGATATAATGAAATTGTCCCTCACATGTTGTATTGGGATTATAATTTTATTGACAAAGCCATTTTGTTATATAGGTTTTGCACAAAGGGAAAGATACATTTATTTAGCATGGATCTTCACTTTCTTCACCAGGAACGTTCTTTAAAAGGGAGATAATCCAATGAATGAACATCTCAAGGTCATCTTCTCCCAAGGCTCCACTTTTGTACCTTTTCCCTTTATGTACAGTACAGAAAGTCAGTCATTAGAAGTTTAGCCATAAAATTTTTCAGAGATACAAGTAGTGCATTTTATTAACAAGGGCAGAAATAGAATGGATTTTTCATTTGTCACAGACTTTGTGCTGAAGAATATGTGCAGATTTTTACTGGGGGTTGTACTGCTTTAACCTTCCTGTAATGATTAATGACCACCTATCAACACCCTAAAGATCACATGTGTGTGTATTCATTTCTTTCCCCTGTGGATTAATTCATGACTTTTTAAAAAATTGACATCAAAGAAGTTTTACATTACTAAGAGATAGCTGAGCTAAATCACTAAGTAAGCTTAATATAGAAAAGAGATGTAGGGGGAAAAAATCTAATGATCATCCAGTGTATTCTCTGGAACAAAATTATTTTCCATGAATAAAGGCCTCCTATGGTATTCTTTTTAAAGCTTTCATAAACACATATCAACCATGTAAAATTAAATGCATTATTCTCCTTCTGGAAGAAGAAAAAATAATTTAAACGATGAATTCTATATTTAGAATGAAATATACAAACTTTAGAGGTTATTTTTATTTAAGCTGTTTCATCAAAATTCTAATTTATAATTGTTTCAGTAGCTCCAGTTAAGTTTTATTAAAGGAAGGAGATTTGTGGGATGAGGGTGATATTTCCTTGTAAAAACTTTCCTCTGTCTTTGCTTTTCAAACCTGGTAACTTCTGAAGGTTTTATATTATCATCTTAGGCACACATCACACCAATTTCTGCCCAAGGTCAGCATATCCCTTCCTCTCTAAAGTTAGTGTATGCCTTTGGAGCAAATCCTTTGAGGCAGTAGTAATAGTGGGTGATGCTTTGGTGTCTGAATAATTTTGGCTGTTTGTCATGATGTTATGACTTTATCCTAAAGGCTGAAAGAAATCAATAAGCCCCAGAGTTTGAGTTGTACTTTGCTCACATACTTAGGGAGAACCTGGAGGTATGAGACATGTCCCCTTACCTGTGTGCTTCTGGATATGAAATAAATCATCTTTAAGGGGTAAGTGAAACTATAGTGGAAGGCTGAGTAGTACATGATAGTGCATTCCTGTTTGGCATCAATTCTGAGGACAGGAAGTTTTAGGTTTTCATTCTCCCATCCCACAGAGAAAGACTGGCATTTCAATACACTTTTTTTTTTTTTTAAGTTAGGCCAGTAAAAAGAATTTATTGGAAAATGGGGGAAAAGAACAGAGTTTACTGAGAAATGGGAGAGGAGGACGGAAATATGCACGGAGATTTGGTGCAGGCTCCACTAGGCAGAGAAAGCAGGCTTTGGCTTGTGTGGGTACTTTTTAAACTATTAATTATTCCTGCCTTTGCTAATGCTAAGGGGAAGGGCCCCAGCTGTTATTGGCTACCCCACTAATGGTGGGGGCCAATGGTGAGGACTGTTTGGAATATCCAGGGCCTCCCCTCAGCCCTGGAAGGAGTCCCAACTGGGACCTCAAGGTCAAGGTCGAGTTCTTGGCAGGGTCTTGTGGCCATGTTGTCTGCCAGCCATGTTGTCTGCTGGGCCAGCCGCCTTCCTCCTTTCACTATATTAGCCTGCCTCAACTCCACCCTCAGAGAGTTCATGCCCTTATTCTTAGGGGGTGCTGAGGGGCAATGGTCATTCTTCTGTAGTTACTCACTGCTGGTTAGGGCAGTAGTCCCTGCCTGACAGGGTGTAAACCTCTCTGGCTATTCTATTGAGGTTGAGGGAAGATGGGTCCAACACCCTTTATTAAGGCTCAATGAACTTTTTCTACTAGTTTCACAACTGTTGTGGCCAAAGTTTGTGATGGATCCTACTTTTTATTAAAGATAGAAGCCTTTGTCCTATTCACTTTAGATAAAAGCAGTCCACCAAATTTAAAATAATTTGCATTGGATGTTGGAAGTTGAATTCATTATCTTTAAGATTATGCAGAGCTTTGACATTCCGTATGTGTTCATATTCATTTTCTCTAGTCACTAGCAGTTAAGAAGTAAGGTGATTTTTAAATGCTGCAACTTAAATCCTAGTTTGACAAAAATGAATCATTAGTGGATCTTGTAAGAAACAGTCACTTGTGGAAGCAGGAAGAATGAAACATCATTTATTGATGCAGGAAAAATTCCCTGTGTGATGAGATATTTATTTTGGGTGAGATATTGACATCTCTATTTAATTGAATGAGGGGCCTCACCTGGAAAAATCTTTCATGCTAACTGAATGACATGATACATAATTATCTGTTACAGTTGTTGATGTGGTCTGTGTGTAGGTTATGATATTCATCTGAGGAATACTTCACTTACAAGGTTCATATAAAACAACATATAAAGAAACTTGGTGGCCCAGAGTTTTAAAAATCTTTAATCATAGTGAATTAAGACAGTTAATCCAGCCTTAGACACTGACAAAAGATTGTCCCTGAGGAGTTTTACCTTGAAAACCTTTAGAAAATGATGGTTCCTGCTTTCCACTTGACTGCCTCAGTAAGCCAATAGATTTTCTTCAAAAGCAGCTCAAGGTCAGTGATGTGACTATGTCAACTTTAAGTGTTGTTTTCCTTCACTCATGTAAGCTAGACTTCCATTGTTATGACTGATGCTGAGAGTGGTACTGTCAAGAAGCTATCAGATTGCCTAGGAAGAGATTAGATAAAGGGAAAGACCATCATTGTAGATTTCAATGTCTTCAAATTAAAATATTTACTGTTTAATCGAATATTTATACCTCAAGATTAAAATTGAATTTTTTTTTACAATAAATTGTGAGGATTACTCTATGAGGATATACAGAGGAATTGGCATAGGACATAGTGTATTACCCTGGGAAAGATCAAAGAAAATATCTAACTGGTTTAGTCTCTGCAAATTGTTTAATTTCAAATGGGATTTCTTAAATCAGTTTTCTCCCCCTTTGATTCTACAGGGCTCTCCACAGGAGCAAATGAATTTAATTCTGACTCATGGAGGCTGTATTCTTGAAGTGCTGGCAGAGGCATTCATCTCATTAATACAGATCTGAGAGACATCTGCGGTGAGCCTGTACATCAGGCTCGTCTGCAGAACTGATGGGAAGCTCATTCGCAGGCTACGAATGAAGACTCCACCTGAATGAGGTGATCACTTCTCTGTTTACAGAAAATGCTCTTAGAAACCCAGACTTATATATTGAATTCCTCAAGGCTTAAGTGTACACATTATTTCAATATATCACCCCTTACAATTTGAAAGTGAGTTGGAGAAATGAGTCAACTTTCCGGAGAGTTCAAGCTCCTTGAACCCATTTGCCTTGCATATACTGGTACTTAGGTAATCCTGAAATTTCTTTCAATCCTCTATTTAGTTTTACAGAAAACTTTCTGGCCTCCAAAAACAATGGCAAATTCTTCTTTTCAACTGTGTTTTTTAAAAAGGAAGAATGAATGCCTGGGATATTGGAGAAGGAATTTTAAAAAGCTATATTTCTCCAGCAATATATATAAGACCCTAGAGCTAATTAGCAGCATACACTTTACAAGGTGATAAAAGGAAAAAACTATGGGATGTAGGTGACATTAAAAATAGTGACATTTTGCTTTCTTGATCTCCTTTTCTAAAGAATGATGGCTAAAAGAAAATTAGACGACTTTAAAAATGAATTTTAGAGTGCGGATGTGGCTTGAGCTGTTGGGCACTTGCTTCCCACATGAGAGGTTTCAGGTTCAGTTCCCAGTGCCTCATAAAAATAACAACAAAAAACAAACAAGCAGACAAATGAAAAAACCAACTCAAGGGAGATGATGTGGCTCATTGGTTGAGCGCCGGCTTCTTATATACGAGGTCCCAGGTTCAATCCTTGGACCTGGTACCTCAAAAAAAAAAAAAAAAAAAAAAAAAAAAAGAATTAAAAAAATTAAGCTGAAAAATAAAAGCAGGGCATTTTAAGCAATACAGAATAAAACTTTCTTCTGAAGAATTGGAATGAACTATGAAAGCACTTTTTTTAGTTATTAACTTTATCATTATACCCTGCCATGCCTTAGGCATACAACTACAATGTTGATTTCTACTCACATAACAAAGACAAGTGTAACAAGTATTGAGAGCTGTTTGAAATAAATTTAAAAATTGTGGATAGATGATACCCAATGAATAATGCAAATTAAAATGACTAATAGATGGACATTCTTAAACTTTCCTGTTTTTAACTTTGAAATATTAAAACGAATATGTAGAGAAAGAAATAAAAATTTTAATATTTAGTTATCAGCAGACAGGCTCCAGGAGAATAATAATTTAAACCAAGAATTCATACAATAATGTGTAGAACTCTTTCTATTTTGAAAACCAAGACAAGATAATTCATCTTACAAATTGGTAATATATTACAATAGTGCTAATTATGCCTACGCAGCTATAATTAAGCCATGCCATGATTAAGAGTCTGTCTGCTTTCCCAATTATAAATAAATATTTTAAGCCATTATCTCAGGATTCCATGCTGTTTTCAGGGAAGAATTTTTCTTTGTCAAATACAAGTCAAACTTTCCATTATACAAACTAAAATGTGCTGTTTTCTACAGGTTTCATTGTAGTGATGTCTGGAAATTAAGACAAGGGTTCATAGTCTTAATTCCCTTGTGTTAAGCAGAATGGAAAATAAAGCAATAAAAATTTAAAATAACAAGAAAGCTTGAGGGGAAAATAGCATTAGGACTAAAAGAATTTACTATCAAGCTTTATTCTATTTCATATTGAGTTAGCCTTCTTTGCTTACTTTTGGAACTTAGGGGTAAGGTAGAGCTGCAAACATATGCAAATGCTAACTTGTTCATAAGGAATTTAGACACAATCCCTCCATATTGACCAAAGTGAAGTATCATAGCTAGCCACTTAGTCTCTTTATGTTCTATTTAGACCATTCAATTTGATCGGGAGTTGATTGAATTAGGCAGTATTTCTCCATTCTGTAAACATTTGTTGAATACAAAGTACTTGCTATGCATTTTGCTAGGTTCTGGTGGGTGAAATCCATAGCCTATGTTCTGATGGAACTCACGGTCTAATGCAAAAGTTGGACAAGTAAAGAGAGATTTTTTTTTGTATGATCTGTGCTGTGGAGGAAATAGTATAAGGTGCTTTAAGGACAATGGAAAAGAAGAGTACCACCTAAGCCACAGGATGGGAGAAGTTAGGAAAGGGGAACAGCTACTTGAATGTTAAAAGAAGACAAAGAGGAAGTGGATGGGGCTCAACCAGTTGGGCACCCGCTTACCAAATGGAGGTCCTGGGTTCGGGTCTGGTGCCTCCTAAAGAAGATGAGCAGACACTGCACTTGCCACAACGAGCAGTCATCTAAATGAAGAGATGCCACAAGCCAAGCAGATGCTGCAGCCCGCAGGGAGCAGATGTGGCTTAGGCTGTTGGGCACTTGCCTCCCATGTGGGAGGTCTTGGGTTCGGTTCCTGGTGCCTCCTGGAGAAGGCAAACAAACAATGAGCAGACAGATGAGAGATCCATCTGGGGGAGGGGGTGTGATTAAAAAAAGAAGACAAAGTATAAGCTAGGTTAAACATTAAAGGAAGGGGACAATATGGGCAAAGGGACAGGATAATAATACTGATAACTAACATGTATTAAGGACTTATTGGATGCTGGATTATCTCCTGGGTTCTTTTCATAGATTTCCCCATTTAATCCTCATGAGAACTCAGTGAGGTAGTGGTATAATCCCCATTTTATCGATAAGGAAAATGACATTTTGAGAGGTTAACTTGTCAAGGAAAAACAACTTATACATTGTTAAGCTGAGGACTTAAACCCATGTTTATATGATCCCAAAGCCCACATTATCAATGTCTACTCTGCTGTACAAAACGATGTATTACAAGAACTTTTTGTTTTGAATTAATTCATTCACTAATTCATCCAGTAAACATTTACTGAGCCAGGCATTGTGCTAGGTCCTAGGGATATACAGCAAATTTAGAAATGGTCTCTTTCCAGAGGGAATTTTTGGTTTAATAATCTGGGATAGATATGGCCATGTAAACCCATATATAAATAGTGTGTTAAAGGTGCCTTGTTAAGGGTATGTATAGGATTCAGTAGGGAGATAAAGATTTGGTGGGTGTGGATAGTCAGGGGAATGTTAACTAAAAAACAATTGAAGAGATAACACAGAGTCCTGAAAAATGGGTCGAGGGAAAAGAAGGACTGGGCATTTTAGTTAATAAAACAATTTGAGAAGGGCTATGGGGAGAAGAAATAGACTGGATTTGGAGGTAATATCCAGAATCCTGTATTCCTAGGATGTAGAGAATAGCCTGATCAGTTTTAGAGGAGTTGAATAAGAAAAAATGTTTTGGGAGTAGAATAAACAAGATTTGTTATCATTGCATGTGGGGGTAAAGAAAAGGGAAGAATTTACTATAACTCCTAGATTTATCTTTGTTGATTGAGTGATTGGAGATTGCAAATTCCAAGTGAGTGAGTATGAGAGAAAAAGCAGTATTGAAACTGGGTTGGGAAGAAAAAATGATAGTAAATTTAATTTTACAAATATTGAATCTAGAATGCTTATGAATATTCAGGCAGCCATATCTGTTAGCTGTTTGCTTGGAGTTCAGGACAATGTCTGGGTTGACGCCATATTCATAGTTATAAGATTAGATGAGGTATATCTGGTGGTATGTGAAAAGAGAAGGAAGAGGGCCAAGGCTAAAACTGTGAAATACAACAATAATTTAGGAATACCTGGAAGAATAAGAGTGTACATGGTACTGAGATGGAATGGTCAAGTACCCAGCAGAGATCCAGGAAAGAGTGATATCATAGAAGTAAAATCAAAAGGGAATTTTTTAAATTAATATTTTTTTATTTTTAAAGAAGCTTTAAATTACATAAATGTTACATTAAAAAATATAGGGGATTCCCATATGCCCCCTTCCCTCCCCCTCCCACATTTTCCCACATTAACAACATCCTTCATTAGTGTGGTACATTTGTTACAATTGATGAACCCACACTGAAGCATTGCTACTAACTATGGACTACAGTTTGCATTGTAGTTTACACTTTGTCCTGCACAATTTTGTAAATTTTGACAAAATATACAATAGCCTGTATCCATCACTGCAATATAAAGAAAATGGTCGAGATCCCCAGTGTCTAAATGCTCCAAAGAGGTCATGGAAGATTGTTTGAAAAGAGTCATTAGGATTTGGCATGTGTGTGATGATAGCATTAATAAAATAGTGAAGGTGTAAAAAGAGGAGGGAGTATTGGAAATACTTATTGTTGGAACCAGAGAGGATCTGACTGGGACAAGGGTCACATATACGGATTGCTCAGGGGTATGGAGGGTCCAGTGAAGATGGAAGACCCAGAATTCAGTGACACCAGTCTGCATATTTGTGTGGTTTTTTCAAGAAGCTCTCAGAAGCCTGGGTATTAGATCAGGGAAGGATGATTTTTGAGTTTATGCAAGGTCTAGGATTTGCAGAGTAGCTGGGGAGAAAGAGTAGGGGACTAATAAATTGAGGGCACTGGAAAGAGAGAAGTTAAAGGATTGCACTAAGGAGCTTAGGCTAGAAAGAGAAGAAGCAGAATCATGGAGGAGTGGTGATGAATGCGGGCACCAAATAGCTAGAGAATCTTTGTGAGGGCCTTTCTTAGAAATTACTCCATAAGAAGCCCTTTGGTCCCCAGTCTGGGGTGGGTGTTCTTCATATAAGCTCCAATAACATCCTGTACCTCTACTATCAAAGCTCTTTCCATTAGTTTCTTGGTTAGTTGTTATCACTAAGCTACTAGCTCCTTGAACCAAGGAACTTGTCTGTTTCTCCAGGGTCCCACACAGTCTCTGGCACATTGTAGATAAATGAACTAATACAGGAAAGACGTGAAAGAGAAGGAAGAATATGAGATGTTATTTAGAAATTTTTTTGAACTTAAGATTTCAGACTTGGCGCAGTTCTGTCTGATGACAGGGTCCAGGCTGTGACTGATATGATAGTCAAAATCTAGGAGGTCGTGAAGATGTGAAGTCATGGTATTATATGGGTCATCCTCATGGATGTTAAGATAGTGTGCAATCTGAGCAGGAATGGAAGGAAAAAGAGCCTGGGAGTCCAGGACATAGCTCTCAATTAATGAGAGTGAATAAGCAGAAATTCAGGAAATAAGAGCAAGAGGAAGAGGGATGATATGGCACAACGGAATGGCATAACCTCAAGGAAGGAAGGAACTTTTCCTGAGGGTAAGTATGAGGGTGAAGGTGGGTGACCATGAGGACTGCTTCTGGAGGGTGGGTACTGAGTGGAATGAGTTGAGTAAAGCTGGAGGGATGAGCAGTGCCCAGATGGCAAAGAGTCTAAAAATCCAGGCTAAGGAGTTTGTATTTTATTCCATGGGTATTACATTAAAAGGATAGAAAAAGTATCCTTAGCTTTTAAAATGTGTCTATCTAACCTTGGAAAGAGTGGGATAGTGAAGAAAGGACCATAGGATTTAAAAATGTGGTGACAGGGGTTCTGGATGCCTCTACCTCTACAGTTCCCACTTAAGAGTTGGTGAGTAGATTCATGTGTGAATGAAAGGATTTGAAACAAATAAAAGAAAATTTAAAAAATAATGTAGTTTATAACCTAGAGGGATATGAGATGCTTTATCCACGAGTCAAGGGCAGGTTATTACTAAAAAAGGGACAATAAGAGAAAAGAGATCAAAACAAAGCCTCTGGGAATAAAAATTAAAGTACAAACACTGAAATTAAAGTTCGACAGAGGAATTGGAAATGAAGTTAGGAAAAATTTTCCATAGAGAAATAGAAAACAGGAAAAAAATGACAAGATAATTAAGAGGAAAGTGAAGGGGTGAGATGGTGAAAGAGTGCTAAATCCCCTCATTGTATAATAAAGTATCAATAATAACTAAATTTGCTGAAATAAGAACTAATGGGGTAAGTATATTGTTGAGAAATAAAGGGTAGTAAGATGAAATAGTGAAATATTTGGGAAAGGAAATTCAAGGGTGAAAAAACAGAGTAGAGGATTGCAAATTTTTATGAGAAGTTTTATTAGTGTTATTTAACTTTTGAAGCTATGTACATGCATAATTACCTGGCTAATTTTTTTTTTTTATTTCTCTTTCCCTCTATACCTCAGTTTCTCAACTTTGGCAACATTGTGTTTTGGATCAGATAAATTTTTTTTCAGGGGGCTGTTCTGTTCATTGTAGGATATTTAGCAGCATCCGTTGCTTCTGCCCACTAGATGTCAGTAGCAGCTCCAGTTGTGACAACCAAAAATGTCTCCAGACATTGCCAAATAGTCTCTGCAGGAAAAAATTGATACTTGGTTGAGAACCACTGCTCTAAACCTACACAATACTAACATTAAAAACAAATGAAAAAAAGTAGCACAAAAGTTCTCCAATATTGATCAACATGACAAAAATATTTAGAGTTTACTTTGAACTACCCAGTTTTGTTAAGACTTTGAAATTTAAGTTCTCAGCATCCTTGCACTCAAATTCAAAATACATTGTGCTGTGTGGTTAGTGCTATTTTCTAAAACTAAGATCTGATGCCTACTGTGCACTTTGATTTTCATTTTAGATGCAGTGAATTGATTAGCAAGTCTAACATGGGAAGCATTGAGAACCCTCTTGGCTCCCTACTGGACGGTGTGCATATACCTCTTGTTTGAAAGTTGTTGAATAATAATCCACTGTTCTAAAGGAGAAACCTAGCTGTGGAGGGGATGTAATTAAAAATAACAAGCGGCTTACACTGATTTCTGCAGTAGCAAGCTTGACTTTGTGTGCCTGAGCTGTTTGGCAGAAGATCCTGAAGTTTTAACAGAACTCCTCTTGGGTCTGTATTAATCAGTGCTCTTGTGGTCAGACAGAAGTTTGACTGATGCTTTCATGCTGATAGAGTAACTCTTCCAGCTAAGAATAGAATAATAACACAAAGAAGGGATAATAATAGACAGTTGCTGTTCTCATGGCCACAGCCTTCAGTCTGGAGAACTTGTCACCCTTGGTTTAGGAGTCAGCAGGCTGATTTCTCTTTAATTTGGACATATGACTTGCAGGATTTTACTTTGCATGGTGTAATGGCCTGGTCAAGTGGAGGCAGGTTAGTAGAGGTAAAGAGGGAAGACAGCTGGGACCTGGCAGAGAATATGGCCATGTGACCCTGCCTGGAAACCCCCTGAAGGAAGGCTGCTACTAAGAACAAAGCCGGAAAGATCCCGTGACTCCCTGGTCACGAGATCCCATTTTGAACTCTTTCCAGGGTCAAAGGGAAGCCCTGGATAACTCCAAACATGCCTCCCCATTGGTCCCAGATAACTCCAAACAAAAGGCCTCATCATTGGTCCCCAGAGAGCTAACAGGTGGGGCAACCAATCAGAATAGCAAACAGCTTGGGCCTCTCCCCAACATTAGGAAAGGGGAGGAGAAAAGGCTGTAAAAAGGCCCACCCTGGGGCCCCACTGCCTCTCACCCTGTAGCACGGCCGGCACTTCTCTCTTTTCTCGTTTCTTAGTTTCTTAGTAAACTCTTTACTCCCTTGTTTACCCTATGGCGTGTCCTTAAATTTTTTAATGTGACAGCCAAGAACCTAGAAGCCCAGAACCCAGAGTGTTCTGCTAACAAAATTGCATGTTCACATCACATGGAATTGAATATAATGTCCCTCACTGTTTGGAGGCATTTTTTCTTGATTTACTTGCAGAGAATTTCAGGAAGAATGCTTTTATAACACAGCCAGGGAGTGAGAGCCCTTAAAAAGAGGCTTTAGTTATTAACTCATTGTTTTAGGCTTTTAACATCACACAGATTTAGAATTGCTTTGTGCTTGATTTAATTTCTCTTCTTTTTCTCACAACAACATCTTTCTGTGTCTGGGCAACTGACTCACCTTCTCCCATGAAAATGCTGATGGGCTCTACATTTTCCCTTGACAGCTAGATTTTTGGGCTTGATTTCCTCCAGGCATTTCAGTTAAAGAACAAACTTTCCTTGGGCCCATGGCATCTCTGGGGTGCTGTGGAACAGATGGAGAAACAGTGCCTGCTGCTTCAGCTCATGAATCGCTTACTTGAGTGATTCAAATTGGAGAACAAAGAACTGCACCGGTTTGTAAGACAGACATTTCAAGATACAACCTTTTAGAGATGTCAAATTTTCATAAATCTACACATAGGTAGCATTTTCAAAGGTAATAAATGCATACTTTTTCAATAAAGAAGTAATACAATGTAATTTTTAGGGGCATAAAGACTGTCTGTTTTCATAAGTGCAGATTTGGGCTCAAAGGTTGTATTGCAAACTCATTCAAGAATTTAACCTAATAAGGGTATCTGTGGTTAAATGAAAGCAAATGGCCAGGGAACAATTTTCTTGAAACATTATTCTTTCAACTAAGATGAATGACTAAGGAACAGAAATGACAGTTTTGTCTGCATGTCAAATAACCTAGCTTCTCAGGATTTTTAGAATTTAGAAGCCAAAGCAAAGAGAAAATGACTTGGAGGATTTGGGAAATTCACAGATAACAATTCGGTGATAATTACCCTGTTGCTAACTTCTTCTAATAAGAGACGCTGCAGGTAGCATTCTATACAATTTTGGCTCTTCTGGGCTAACCGGATATTGTGAGAGGTATAACTAAGCTGTGGGAGTTGCTGAAAATGATTGAAAGTTGGAGGGGAAGCCAACCTTTTGTAGTGAGGTGTCTAGTTCTTTAGGGAGTTCATGAACAGAGCAGGTATTCCTAAACCAGTCTTTCACTGGAGGGAATGTACTGCCCCATCCTTATGTTCTTGGTTCTTACATTCAGCAAACAGTTATCGAGCATTTATTGTGTTCCAGGCAGCATGATTGGCACTAGGAATACAGAGATTAAAACACACAGTTCGTTGGCCTAAAGAAACTCACATTCTAGTGGGAGAAAGACAAGCAAACAGATGCTTATTATACTGTGGTAAGTGCTAAGATGGAGTCACATATAACCCAGACTGGAGGAAGAGTTAGGGGTAAGATAGAGAGTTCGGGAGAAGAAGATATCCCAGGCAAATCTTGAAGGACCAGGGAGACTTAGAAAGGGGAAACAGGTCACCAGGGAGAGAAACCACAAAATTTGAGTTTGGGACAGGGTTTTATCTACTCTGTGCCTGCTTGGAACTTGAGCATAGGCAGAGGAAGTAGTCGTGAGAAAGATTTGTGTTGGGCTTATGGGGAGGGGTCTCATCCCTGAGGGGCCTGCTTGAGAAACTGCTTATAAGAATACCTTTAGGTACGACCTATGTTATTCATTTATATCCTTAGGATTTCTCTCATATTAAAGACTAGGGTTTTTTGTTTGTTTGGGTTTTGGTTTGTTTCATAAAAGAACCATTCCATTTGATATCATTTGAAGCCCATTGTGTCAATGAAGCAAAGCTGTGTTCAAAAAATGACAAGGTTAATTTATTTGATGAAAAAATCAGAATGATTAATGTTTATTAGGCACCATTTAATCCATGTGTTGACTGTTGCTTACTTGTCCATATAAGACCAGGGTTTAATCATAGATGAAAACTGGATTCAGGCCCAGTTTATAGGAGCTTTTTAATCACAGGGCAGTGGGCGTCAATTCAGGACTTGGTTTAAAATACAGAATGCTCTTTTTTTAGATGGAGTATCTTTATGGGAAAAATAATTCAAATAATTGAATGGAAGTACCACATTATTAGTAACCTGCCAGAGAGCTATGTCTAAAACTATGTCCCAAACCTCTAACCTTTTACAATGGAAAGAATGATAAGAATTACATTTTCAAGTGACAGGATCAGAATTTGTTTTGACTAAAGCTAGTGGAAAATTTTAATACCCAAATAAGAACACATGCATTATCGGGGCTTTTCCTCCATTATTAGTAGGGATTTACAAAGCAACTTTGTCACAAAGCGTGAACAGATTATTTCTATCAGACCACAACATAACGTGCCTTTAGGTGTCAAAGGCTTGCCAGTTAAGGGTTTATCTTTGTAGCAGAAGCTGCAGACTCACGATGAAAGCATCCATTTCCATCCCCTGTAATCTGCGGAACTGGCCAGCAGCAGATCAGTTGTATGAAGGTAGTTCCATATCTTTATCTGAAAATTGTGCACACTTACTTGGCTTCCTTCATAGTCCTTTTTCATGTTTTGCTTTCTTACATATTTACTAATCACAAGTCTAGGGATGTAGCAAGTCAGTGGGAGAAAGGCTTCATTAGGAGGGAAAAATGCCTAATACAGCAGACAGACCCTGGACAAAGAAGTGTGGAATTCAGAGTGCTTATTAATCAGATGGAAAAGCTGGACAGGGACTTTAAAATAAAACAACAACTAAGAAACCTTGGCTTGAGCCCAAACACCTAAGAAATCTGAGACCAGCTGCACTATTATTGTTCACTATTGCATACATTTTTGCTGTCCACTGTAAGTTGGCTACTGCATTCATCTTTTTTTAAGTACTTAAATTTTTTTTTTATTTTTAAAGAAGCTTTAGATTACATAAATGTTACATAAAAACATAAGGGATTCCCATATGCCCAACCTCTTCCCCCTCCCACACTGTCCCACGTTAACAACATCCTTCACTAGTGTAGTACATTTGTTACAATTGGTGAACATATTGAAACATTGCTACTAACCGTGGACTATAGCTTACATTATAGTTTAAACTCTCACACAAATTTTGTAGGTTATGACAAAATATATAATGGCCTGTATCCATCATTGCAATGTCACACAGGACAATTCCAATGTTCCAAAACTGCTCCCATATTACACATATTCTTCCCTCTCTCTCCTCAGAACTCTGGTGGCGACTGCCTGTATATAAATGATAAAAGTTCTTCCATTGCTAGAATAATAATAAATCTGTACTAGAATAATAATAAGTCTACTTTTGTCCATTGTTCCTTCCCCAGTCTTGAGGATTTTGGGATGGTGATGCCCACTCTGCTTCTAATTGAGAGGGGACTTAGAGCCCATGGGGCAAATGGATGGAACTGTCTTCCTTGCAGTTGCAGACACTCACTCTGTTTCTTGGAATGGGCCTTGTCCAGCATCATCACCTTGTTAGTTGTTCTGGGCTAGTACAGTGAACTGGAGAGTAGGTGTTGCAACTCTGCTGAGATTCAGGGCTCAACTGGCACATGGATGGACCAAAGATTTCAGTCTCTGGACATATATTTAACAAGCATAGAGCTAATTATAGGTTCAGATAAAAGGGACAGAAGAGCCATGTGTAGGGAAACTATAAATGAGTCTAACTCTGTTACACTGGGGAGCATAAATTCCAAAGTAAGGCCCACTGATAGGGTGCCAAATTCCTGAGCTTGTCTGCTCTGCTCATAGAGTCTGGACTGCATTTGTCTTGACTTCAGCCCTATAGGCCCACAGCTGGCGTCTGATAGGAGTGGGCATGGCCTCTGCAGTGCTGGGGAAAGGGGGAAGGGGGGAAGTGGGCAGAGAAGAAAGGTGCTATAA
Source organism: Chaetophractus vellerosus (assembly GCA_004027955.1). Taxonomy (NCBI): domain Eukaryota; kingdom Metazoa; phylum Chordata; class Mammalia; order Cingulata; family Chlamyphoridae; genus Chaetophractus; species Chaetophractus vellerosus. The sequence continues at coordinate 3,405 of PVKH010004888.1, read as the reverse complement.
TTCTGTAGAAGGGGAACTGCTTTATTGCACAACTGTGGCTCCCTGGTGCTGTCTCTGATGAATAGACAAGTGTCCTCTCTGGGTGGGGCAGAGTTTTGGAGAGCAGAGTGCAAGCTGAACCTCAGCCTTTATTCATCCCCTCAACCAGGAGCCTGCCCAACCATAATCGTGTGGACCAGCTTGAGTGGCCTGTGTTTCAATATAGGTCTGTTAATAAAGGCCTCCGCGGTAATTGCAGATCATTTGCAGAAAGCACTTACCTTAGATGCTAAGTTCCAAGTGTAAGGATCATGCCTGTCTTTTCCTCTATTTTATATCCCCTATCCCTAGCACAAAGCTCTGCTCCATAAATATTTGAGCTATAACCGTGACTGATTGGCTGGCAAATAGGTGCGCCTTCAGGTTAGGAGGATTGCTGCTTGGCTGTATTTCCTAAGACATTTAAGGAATGGGGATGCTTCAGTTGTGAAAAGGTGACAGTGAGTGACAATCTCACTCATTAGCTGTCATGGTAAAATATCCTTCATTGACGTGGGTGACTCGCTACCCAACTCTTCCTTTATCAGTAAAGGCTTAAATTAAGTTCTTCAGGCTGTTCTTATTCATAGTACAGCCAAATTACTTTGAGACATATGAATATCCTGAGACAAAAGTTCAAAGAAAAGAGAAAGTGCACAAATGTAGAGGGGAAGTAAGGAATGAAGATAAATGAAGTGGGGGAAGAAATCATCTGCAGAGAGAGTCCTAGGTAACTGGCTCAGTAATGACACCATTCTTTTGATGTTCTTTCCTTTTCTGTCCACAGGAGGCTATCTTTTCCCCAAGCTTTCTACCTCTACTTTCAGCAACGATGTTCACTGCTAGCTCAGTACTTGAGTCATCAGACCGGATACTTGTCTGGTGAAACAGGAATCTATATTTGGAGAGATTATATTAACTGCAAACATATGCTACCTGTGAAGAGTTTCCGAGATACAGCCTAAAGCATCTTTCTTTTGAAAACATTTTTACTTTGCATTCAAACTGGGTTCTGCTTCTGTGCCAAAAGACATCTTGCAATTCCCTATTACCAGAAACCAGAGGTAGCGATCTTGGTTTGGAACCGCATGTATCTTTTCCCTTGCCTCTTGTTATCAGCTGTACTCAAAACTTTGATTCCATGGGTGAATTAAATGTTCAGGAAATTTCATGCCCAGCTTCTTCCTCCACTATCACTGATTCAGAAACAACTCATTTTCCCATGGAAACTGAGATCAAACACTAGTAACATTTTCAATTTCTTTCATGATGCACCTCTGTTTCTAAGAAATTTCTAAATGTTGACTTCCTAATTTGTGATCTTTCCTGGAGGTTATTTTTGTCCACGTGGGAACTGGATAGGAACTAGGAATTTAATAAATTTCACCACATGAAATGTTTTTATGTAAGCACCCAAATTGGAATTTTTCAGAATTTTACCTGGCAATGGGGTTGGGGGTAGGGGATGGTGATGGAGGTGGGGTTGGTGATGGTGAGGCAAAGAAGGCCAAGAAAATGCCTTTAAAGTTGCTTTTGACTCTGTATGATCTTCAAGAAAACAGCATTTATTCATCTTAATCTGGGAACAAACAGTATGTTCTTCAAAGAACAGGGTACATAGAAAGCTGGTTTATTTTCCTTAGCCAAATATTTTCTCATTCTTGAACGTGACCTCAATTATAGAAGAGTTACAAGTTAATGGCTTGGCTGGTCATCACTTCATTGCCTGGTGTGGGGCTGTAGAGAGGTGATGACGAGGAAGTTCGAGTGAAATAAATTGTGCCCAGAAACACTTGAGGGGGCGAGCAGCACATAGCCTGGCAACCCTGTTTACTAGACCAGGGAAGGGAAGTTAAATCTCATTTGGCTAATCAGCAATTTCTCTTCTCAGCATAGAGAATTTGAGGAAACAGTATTTATGCAGAGAAATAAAAATTACTTGGGGTGAGGCTATTAAGTCTCCAGCTATAACATTTGAAATTTAATAATGACTCTTGGCATTTTCCTATAGGAAAATACCATGACGACTAGCTTACATCAGCATGGATGCTTGCTCTCATTAGCTTCACAGCTGTCAAGATTGTGACTCATAAATTCTTACCCTTCAACCTGGTGTGAAAGGCCATGCACTCATGGTTGCAGAGAGCATAGGAAAGCATTCATTTTCCAGAAGGTTTAAGTGATTGGAATATTTGACTTAGTTTTTTTTCTTTTGAAGTATGTTTGTTCTTCTGACTATGTAACTAGATACAGAAAACAAAGAAAAGGAGAAGTTTGAATGAGCTTTACCTGAGGTGAAAATGGTAAGTTAACCATTAGTTAGCTTAGAAAAAGAGCAGTTAGAAATTGAAAAAGAAATTAAAATCAAGAGCAAAGGGACAACTAGATAAAAAATTTTCTTTTACTATTTCGAATTAAAACAATCATGAAATCAGTTTTATTCTCATACATTGGAAAGACACCCACATTTATGGGAGGTCAGCTTAAAAATATGAGAAAATATAGTTTCCCTTTAGTGTAAGGATTCTTCTTTCAGAGGATGATGGAAGAATTCACAAATTAAATGAATAAAAGAAAATATATATTAGTCAGAGATTTCTGAGATTTTGCCTTAGCTTTGTGTGTACAATATAAATAGGTTGACAAAAAATTTTGTTTTGAAGAAATGCTTTTTCTACCTAGGAGAGAATTTGTAAATATGGTATCTGCAAGATACAAGTCAGTAATTGTGTTTGGAGAATTTCCCCCCTGAAGCAAGAAGTATGACCTATTACAAAAAATACAGCTAAGATGATAATTTCTAAGCTCCTGACAACAGAATGATGGATTAGCCCAATCCAGGATGAGATGGGAACAGGACAGAAGTGGGAATACATGTGGGAGCATGTGTGGGTGCTGAGTACTCTATGAAACTAATAAGACAATAGCAAATGCAATTCAGTGGTGCCTGGTCCAATAATTGCAGGACCAAAAAAGCAATGTGAAACATTGCCTAATGATGAATACTTCATTAGGAGGTAAGCTTTGTTGATTACAAATTAAATGCTATCCCCACACTACATACTTAAGTTTAGGACGTGGGCCAAGACTTACTGTGATTTTCTTTTTTTTTTTTTTTTTTTTTTTTTTTTTTTTTTTTTTTTTAAAGATTTATTTATTTTATTACATATCTCCCCTTCCCCCCACTGCGGCGACGCGCCGAGATTGGACACTGTGCAGGCGCGGCTTTCCCCGCTTGTGGGCGGTCTCTGCGTCTGATCACGGCCGGCTTTCAGTTCGCGGGTGGCTGGCTGTGCTCCATCGGCGGGTGACCTGCCCTGCCCGTGGCGGCTCTTGCCATGTCCGTGGCAGCTTCTTGCCCTGCCCACGGCGGCTCCGGCCCGCCCA
>PVKH010004887.1:0-22775 GCA_004027955.1 Chaetophractus vellerosus | reverse complement strand
TATGTCTGCTTCTTGTCTCCCCCTGTTTGTGCGGTGACGCGCTGAGTCGGCCCTCCGCGCAGGCGGCTCGCCCCACTCATAGGTGGCTCCATTCCATTTTGCAGGCGGCTCAGCTCCGTGTTTCATGGGCAGCATAGCTCCATGGTTCGCGGGCGGCTCGGCTCCGTGTTTCACGGGTGACTTTGCCATGCCCGTTGGGGCTCCGCCCTGCCCGTGGCGGCTTTTTGCTTTGCCCACGGTGGCTTTGCCCTGCCCACGGCGGCTTGCCTTTCTCAAGGCCATCTGCCCGCTCGGAGAGGTCCCCGGGAACCGAACCCGGGGCCTCCCATGTGGTGTACCGGCGCCCTATCCACTGGGCTATACAGCCGGCCCCCTGGAATTTTGTTTAATGAAAAAGACTGATTAGCTGATGTTAAGACATGATCGGAATGTAAGCCTTTTCCATCTTAAACATACTCTGCTGTATCAGTAGGAAAAACTAAGATATTAAGAAAATTCTATAAATTTGAATTTATTCATGCTTTTGAAGTTGATAAATACCATGACTTCATGTATTGACTAGTATATAATCCTTGGGTTTAAAATAATGTTTCTAAAGCATTTTATATGCAAAAGCTTCATTACAGTTATGATAGTGAAAACTTTTAAATAGCCTAAATATTTCAAAATAGGAGATTGGTTAAACTGTGGTAGGTCATAATGGGCTATTATGCAGATATTTCAACACTGCTTATGAATCAGACAGTAGGAAAATAGAAAAAGTCTGATAAGTGAAAAGACAGGGGGCGCCGGCATACCACATGGGAGGCCCTGGGTTCGATTCCCGGGGACCTCTCCTAGCGGGCAGACCGCCTTGAGAATGGTAAGCCGCCATGGGCGGGCCGGAGCCGCCGTGGGCAGGGCAAGAAGCTGCCACGGACAGGGCAAGAGCCGCCACGGGCAGGGCAGGTCGCCCGCGGATGGAGCGCAGCCAGCCACCCGCGAACTGAATCAAGCGCCAGCTGTGAACGGACGCAGAGACCGCCCACAAGCGGGGAAAGCCGCGCCTGCGCAGTGACCACTCTCGGCACATCGCCGCAGCGGGGGGAAGGGGAGATATGTAATAAAATAAATAAAATATTAAAAAAAAAAGACAGGATAAAAATAAATGCATATGGAGCCAGTATATAAAATATTACAATTAAAACATGTATTGGGAAACACTTGGCAGGAAAGACACCTCAAATGGTATCAATGTCTGAATTTAGATAATTTTTTATCTGCACTCTTCTTTCTCTTTAATTTTAAAAGTTAGTATTCATTACTTTAAAATGGGGAAAAAATGTGTTTCATAAACATCTACAAACCTAATTGAGATTTGATTTAAAGCTATTTACCATGACATAGTTACTATTTGTTCATTCATTCATTAATTCAACAAATATTTTTTGAGCCACTTGCAAGGTTTATTGTTCTACGGGCTGAGGAATTAACAGTGAACAAAATAGTAAGCTCATGGAATTTATATTCTAATTAATGGTCAACTCAAGAGGCTTAGAAAATCCACATCCTTTTCTTGATTAGTAATTTTAAAGATTTTTAAAGTTCATTCATTTATTTAGTAGTCATTTAGCTCCTTATCATTTATACATTAGTTTAGGAATTCTTAACCTTTTCTGTTCCATGGACCCCCTACTAAGTCCACACTATACTGTGTATTATTTAATAAATATATCACACCCGCACTAACACGCCCCCACAAGAATAATGTTTTATTGAATTTCAATTCATGCTTACAGACCCCTTGTTAAGAACCCCTGGTTTAGTTTAAATCATTCCATAGACATTTCTAACAATTCTGTCAGTGTTTATATATGTAATGGTAGGGGCCCAAAAAGTGCATATCACTTTTCTATCATATTTTAACTTGATTATTTTTTATTCATGCTTAGGGAGATTTTAAGCCTGTCCTAATGTTTGATTTGCTAGCTTTGTATTACGCATCTTTTCTAAATGACTTGTTTGTTCTTCCTTGCTAACAGAACAAAAGACAAAGGCTGAGATGGAACATATTTTATGTAGTTCTCTTACTATCTTTTCCTGTTGCCTACCTTATACTCACTTTGCCTTTTTCCCTTCCCCTCTTCTCCCACAGTAATGAACTTGAGTTTAATGCAGGGACACCATATATACTTTCTACCTGGGCCTCAAACACTTAGGGCCCCTACTCCACCCTCTTTACCTGGCTAACATCTATATACCTTGAGTTTCAACTTAGATGTTGATTCTCCCAAGAAGTCTTTCCTAACCTCCCATAATGGGGTGAGGCACTTCTATATGAATCCATAATATGCCATATTTTCCTTTATCATCCACAGCACTTATATGATGTTGTATTTACCTGGCTACATTAGACTGTGTGAGATCCATGAGAGCAGAGATATACTTTGTTCAGCATTTGATCTCCAGTGCCTAGCTTAGAGTCAGTAATGCACAGTAAATAAATCATTGTTAAATGAATGAGTGGTGATATTTGTTAACCCAAAAATAACTGCAGACATTTAATTTCTTTGTAAAATGATTAAATATATACTATATTAACTTTGAGATAAAGTATCCATTCAGTTTATTTTGCACTATTATGTTCCTTCTCTTCCCCCTTCCCTTCTACCCTTTTCCACTCTCTTATTTTTTTGTCTGTATTAGGTGTCATCAATCTTACAGAAGAAGTGCAGTGGGTCAAAGTCAATGCGAACATGAATGGCTATTACATTGTACACTATGCAGATGAGGACTGGGAAGCACTAATCAAACAGTTGAAAATAAATCCTTTTGTTCTGAGTGACAAAGACCGAGCCAACCTCATCAACAACATCTTTGAACTTGCAGGGTAGTGTATGCTTGGTTTGGGTATTTGGTTTTTTTTAACAAGTGTTATTGATAAAAGGGCATCTCAAGAAAAAAGTTCGAAAGAACTAACTTGTAACCCATTAGGTATAACTCATTTGAGGAGATGGAGGAAATATAATACATATTCCTCAGAGATTTTGTAATCCATTTAGAAACATGAACTACAAGCATATTGAGCAGCTAGATAACATAAAACAATCTTTAAATAGTATTTCAAAACTGTAGATGCCACCAAGCAAGATACATAATTTGCTGAATAAATTGATACAGGAGTTTCATTTTATTTCATGAGAGAAATTTTTTCAGGCAGCACTTGGTTTAAGTGTGACACTTAGTGCTTTCCCTCTCTTTGAGGGACATCTCTGATGGCTGGAACTCCCTTTCCTGTGTACCACTTGCCTCCCCAATTACCCTGTGCTTTACAGAATCTCAAAGTCAAGAATGGCAGTGACCTCAAGTAGATACCCTCTGAAGAGGAAGATTACCATTTTAGAATTTTAGGGGGCCTAAAGAAAAAAGGAACACTCAAGCATTCCTTCTGTACTCTCTTGGGAACATTTTGGTTCCTATTTTATGATGTTATTCTCTTATATCATCTCGGCCATCATTGTTATGATTTCTGTAAAATGGTTAATTTTTAAAATGTGCTCATCAAAAATTCACAGTGGCTCTTTCCTTAACAAGTTTGACAAACAAATTCCCACACAACCTATAAACAAAAAAATTTTTTTTCTGATTCAAATGCTCTTTCTGTCACCCCTCACCCCTAGTAAATACAAGTAATTGATAAATAAAATTATTCCTCTATCTTTTCTTAACTAAGACATTGTAACACTTTTCTGAGTCAGTAGCAATTAACAGTTTATGGATTAAATCCTGGAACTAAGTTTAAGTTTATATTTCTCCTGAAATGTATTTTTAACCTTGGGCCTCATGAACTTAAAGAAAATAAAATCTAGTCTCACTTTACAGAATACCAGTCAGAGCTTAAATTTAAGATCTTCAAAACTCACTAGCTATAATGTTTCTCCCTCAACATGCAGGGAGTTCATCTCTCTGTCTCCACATATTTACTTTTCCTGTTTTTCTACCTTTCAGCCTAGGTAAGGTACCTCTTCAGAGGGCCTTTGATTTGATTGATTACCTTGGAAATGAGACCCACACTGCGCCCATCACTGAAGCCCTGTTCCAGACAGAGCTGATCTATAACCTCCTGGAAAAACTGGGACACATGGATCTAGCCTCAAGACTGGTGGTATGTCTGCCTTTCTGCCAGCTCCTTTTTTTGCTTGACTTTAATATTGTTATTAACAATCTTCAATTCAGCCATAATGGGCTGAAAAAGCAACCAGTCAAATTCAGGGTTTTTTTTTTTTTTCCACTTTCCTAGCTATGGAATTTTTGCTTTGAATCAAAATGTCATTGTTTACCATGAAGAGTTGATAAAAGATTTATCATGACATAGTTTTGTTTGTTATCAAAATATAGACTTCAGTCACTGCTTTCAAAATAGGGTCACATGGAAAGAAAATTTCCCCATTCAGACCCTCATTTTTTTAAAAAACTTATATTATGGTAATATATACATCCTGATTTATTTTTAAAAGACAATAGATGTTTGAAATTTGCTCCTATCCAAAATAGATCTCCCCATTAATTTCCCAGTGGTCATTATAAAATGACAGGTATGTGTGTACGTATTGAGGATATTCTGTTTTAGGAGTCCCTACCTGGTACCTAGTTTATGGATAACGATGCTGGTGGATCTAAGGTTCTCTACAAAGCACTAAAAAGCTCTTGCTATGGGTGACTGTTTCACCCTTCTTAAAACCAATTGCATGACTTAACAGTTGCTATTTTAGACACCTTCAATCTTCAATATTAAATTGTTGACTGAGTCCTTAAAAGCTTGGGAATGAGTGAAAATTCTTTGTTTTTACCTATTTAATCTTAAACAGCACATTCTGACAACAGGGTTTTTTATAAGCTAGTCAGGTTTTCCAGGAACCCAGGCAAAAGGCAGCTGTCAGGAAAACAAAAAAAGTATTAGACCAGGAATTAGAATTAGTCTTTTGGGGTTGTGGTTTCCTCTCTAGTAAAATGAAGGGATTGGATTAAATCTTTTTTTTTTTTTTTTAAACTACCATCTATAACTGTCTACCACACATCCCATTTGGTGGGCTTTCTTATCACTCATCACATGCCTGATTCTCAGTGAGGGGAGAGAATGCAGGGCTGGCTGGCTTGAAAAACACCCTACCTCCTCTTCTGCAAGTTTCTGATCTCACTGCAAAGGAGCCTCCCCCAATACTACCCAGAAGTGAGAGTCCTTGAGTTAGATAATTTTTGAGGTCTTTTCTAATTTTATCATTCTACTTTAGATTGTCAAAACCAGGTCATAAGGCTCTCAACTACCGGCCTTAATAAAAACCAGTGCCTAGAACATGACCTGGCCCAAAGTGACATTTAGTAAATGTTTGCTGAATAAACAGATGAATGACACTCACCAGAAATAAGTACATTTGAGTGCTTATTATATTCTAGACACCATGCTCAGTGCTTAATGTAGATTTCCTCATTTAATCCTCACTCAGTGCCAAGAGATAGATATTTCTACCCCATTAGGTAAATGAGAAGACTAAATAACTTCCCCCAAAGTCACTTACATGGTAAATTTTAAAGTTGAGACTCAAACCCAGATTAATTTCACTTCAAAGCCTACTTTTTGGTTTGTGTTGGTATATTAAATTAATTTATGTTCTAGCAAAGACAAATTTCAAAGGATAACTTTTTGTTGAAAAAATTAAGCTTTCTTGCTATCATTTTTTTTTCTTTTTAAAACTGAGATTTTTAGATTAAAACAGTTTGAAAAGTTTGCAGATCATTTGTCTAAGGTTCAAATTGGCAGGCCCACATCTAGTTCTCTTGAAAATGAAATTGCCTATTTAATATTCAATTAGAGCTCTTTTATATCCAAATAATAATAACAGTAATTTTTTAAAGAAGTTATGTGCATTTCTAAGAAGTATGTCCAGGGGCCGGCTGTATAGCCCAGTGGATAAGGGCGCCGGTATACCACATGGGAGGTTCCTGGGGACCTCTCCGAGCGGGCAGACGGCCTTGAGAAAGGCAAGCCGCTGTGGGCAAGGCCAAAAGCCGCCACAGGCAGGGCGGCGCCGCCACAGGCATGGCAAGTCACCCATGAAACACGGAGCTGCTGCCTGCGAATCACGGAGCCGAGCAGCCCGCAAAACACGGAGCTCTGCTGCCTGCAAAACACAGAGCAGAGCCGCCCGTGAAACGGAATGGAGCCACCCACGAGTGGGGTGAGCTGCCTGCACGGAGGGCCGACTGGGCGCGTCGCCGCAAAGACAGGGGGAGACAAGAAGCAGACATAGAAGGATACAGAAGAATGGACACAAAAGCAAGAGCAAGCAGAAAGGGGGGGGGATATGTAACAAAAATAATAATAATAATAAAATTAAATTAAATTTTAAAAAAGTATGCCCATAACTTACTGGTCTTTTCAGGATTAATTTCAAATCTAACACAGATTTTCTATTGATAGTATAGTAAAGAGATTGGCCACTTGTTAGCCAGGCCGGCTACTATAGATGGGCATTTAAGTTGTAGGCAGTTTTAGGCCATTATAAATATCATTGCTGTGAATATCTTCATATATGTCTTTTGGTGAACATCCGTATGCATTTCCATGAGGTATGTGCCTGGGTGGAATTGCTAAGTCATAAAGCATGTATAGTTAATACTGAACTGCCAAATGGTTTTTCAAAGTTGTTGTGCCAATTTATACTCTTACCAGCAGTGTACAAGAATTCTAGCTGTTCCATATTCATGTCAACACTTAGTTGTTTTTGTTTTCTTTAGTAAGAGAAGTTATAAGTTTACAGGAAATGCATGCATAAAATACAGAGTTCCCATATACCACCCTATTATTAACACCTTGAATTAGTATGGTATATTTGTTACAATTCATGAAAGTCAACACTTAGTATTAATAGTAAATCTTTATCATCTTAGCCATTCAGGTGGGTACATAGTGGTATTGTAGTTTGGGCTCTAATTTGCATTTCTCTAATAACTCGTGAAGACGAGTTCCTTTTCATAATTGTTCACATCTGATGCTAACATCTGATCCCAGCCATATTACTGTTTCATCACTTACAAATCTGGCTTCTTTTACATATGACGGATTGGTGGGAAAGACCTTTTGCAATAAAAACTGGCATTTCACTTTCAAGAAACTCAAGAAAGAACACCGTGGCTTATGTATTAGTCAGCCAAAGGGGTGCCTTTGCAAATATACCAATAATTGGTTGGTCTTTATAAAGGGTATTTATTTGGGGTAGAAGCTTACAGTTACAGGCCACAAAGCATAAGTTTCTTACCTCACCAAAGTCCACGTGTTGGAGCAAGACAGCTGCCAACATTTGCCAGGGTTCAGGCTTTTTGGGTTCCTCTCTTCCCAGGGCTGCGTTTCTGTCCAGGCTTAGTTTCTCTGTTTCCTCCACAAGGTCAGCTGTAGACTATCAGGCGAGCGGCTCACTTTTCTACTCCTGAGGCATTCTCTCCAACATCAGAATTGCTTCTCAAAAACTGCTTCTCAAATCTGCGCCCTCTGTCTTTTGCCTTGCCTTTTATACTTGAAACCACACCCACTGAGGAGCAGGGCTCAACACCCTAGTGATGTGGCCCAGTTAACGCCCTAATCATAACCTAATCATGCCCAGATTAACAGATCAGTTTACAAGCATGACTCAATTTATATTTTTGGAATTCATAATTACATAAAACTGCCAAACCATTACACATATCAATGTAAAATTAAAGCAATGAGAAGAGGAGTGGAAAAATGGTGGAGTAGGAAATTCCATGAATCAGTCCCTCTACCAGAACAACTATTAAACAGGCACTAACTGCCTGAGTCAACTATTTTGAAACTCTAGAGACTAGTAAAACACTTTACAGCATCCATAGCAGGAGGAAGAGGCTAGTAAATTACAGTAAATACTGGTAAATTGCACTCTCTGGGCAGCAGCTACTATTGCCATCCCCCAGACTCAGGGCAGGTAGCTGTGAGGTATTCGATCCCAGCCCCTGGTGCAGATTGCTGATACCAGGGAAGGATCCAAAGACTGGGGATGTGCATTGTGATAGCTGATCACTGCTTTCGATTAGCTAATTCAGATTGCTGGGGTGCCAGGCTCTGAGGGCAACCCTTATATTAACCCATCCTGAAAAAAGCTGCAAAGGAACCTTAAAGACCCTTCTTCAAAACTACAGAAATGGTTTAAAGGGCTGCATTTACTCATGAAGTGCCAAATCAAGAAAACACAGCTTCAAATGGCATAGGAGAAGTTCTTGGCACCCTTGTTGGCCCTACCTTTCGCCTTCCCAAGACAATGTGAGCCAGCAGGTACTACCTGGCACTACTTTTGTGGGTCCCTGGCCTCCTTCCAGCTGGCAAAGACTGACTTGGGAAATTCTTCTCTGATTCACTCTCCCTCCCAGCATTTGCCCTCCAGGCAAAAGCATCTTGAGACAGTGAAAGCAGTATAAAAAACTTTTGAGCCAATCAGCCTGGGGCAAAGGCTTATTTGCTTTAAGTTCTGCTCTGGAGCACAAGGGAGAAGGAGAATAACTCCTTGGGAGTAGAAAGGGCTTTCAAATTCCTGAAACAAAGAACTCCTCAGTCCACTAGCAAGCAAAAGCCCAGGACAAAACACAGACCCAGAAGAGATAGAGAAGACCCTGCACTTTGCACTGGTATTGGGCTAATCTTGATAGGAGGGCTGAAAGCTGAAGGAGAGCACTAGCCAATCCAAAGTCAATTTGCAAAGACTGTGAAAGGTGTTTTGTTTTTTTTTTTTTTTTTGGCATTGATTTTTTCTTTTTTTTTTTTTTTTTGGTTTTGGTTGTTTTTGTTTTTTGTTTTTTGTTTTATTAGCTCTTAGCACTCGAGAAAATCTCCATCATATCACTGGCTGGATACAGACTGAAGGAAAAACAGCTCAGGAACTAAATCCCAGGGTTAACATTTTAAAATATTGAAATGTACAGTGTGCAAGAAAAGATTACAAGACAAACAGTGAAAAAGGAAATGACAGCCCATCCAAAGGAAGGGGATAAAAATCCCAAAAATGTCAACAATGAAGACCAGACTGTAGACATTCTGGAGAAAGACTGGGAAAAATGAACTTCAGTGTGCTTCAGAGATGAAGAGAAAGAACTAAAGGATATCAGGAAAACATTGCATGAACAATATAAGAATCTCAATAAAGAGAGAGAAATTTTTTAAAGGCACCAAAAAGAACTACTGGAGTTGTAGACCTTAATAACTGAAATGAAAAATTCCCAGGAGGGTTTCAACAGCAGAGTGCAGGTGACAGAAGAATCAGTGAACTCAAAGACAAGATAATTAAAATGAGTCAAAGGGTTATAAAAAGTGAAAATAGCCTAAGAGACCTTTGGGACATCCTGTAGCATTCTAATATATACATTATGGAAGTCCTAGAGTAGAAAGGAAGAAAGAAAGGAGGAAAAGGAATATTCAAATAAATAATAACACAAAACATTCCAAATTTGGCAAAAAAACATAACCGTGCCCATCCAAGAAGCCAAGAGAACACCAAACAGGATAAACTTGAGGAGAAATATGCCCCATCACATACTGATCAAACTGTCAAATGCAGAGGACAAGGAGAGAGTTCTGAAAGCTCAAGAGAAAAAGCAACATATTATGTACTAGGGAGTCCCAATTAGATGAAGTGCTGATTTCTCAGGAGAAACCCATGGAGGCAAGAAGGCAGTGAGTTGAAATATTTAAAGTACTGAGAAAAAAATAATTGCCACCCTAGAATCTTATATCCAGTGAGACTTTTTCAAAAATAGGAGAGAGATGAAGATGCTCCCAGATAAAAGGGGGGGGGGTGTTCATTACTACTAGACCTTCCCTACAAGCCATGTTAAAAGGAATTCTTCAGACTGAAAAGAAAGGATGCTAGACAGTTGGATTAAGGCAGCATGAAGAAAGATCTCTGGTAAAGGTAACCATTTGGGAAATTATAAATGCCAGTACTGTTGTAGTTTTTGATACATATTTGTACTTCTTCTTACAGGTAATAAAATGCAAATGAGTCAAAAGTAATGATAAATCTACAGTGTTGGACATACAGTGTACAAAGATATGAAATAAGCACAAAAAAGGGGGAAGTAAATGGCTATAGGAAAAATGTATGTGTATGCAATTGAAGTTGTTGTTATCAAATTAAAAATGATTGCTTTGTATTTAGGATGTTAAAATTTAGCCCCATGGCAACCACAAAGAAAATATATTAAAAATATATCCTGAAAGAAACAAGAAGGGACTCAATATGGTACAATATGAGAAATGAAATAAAATGAAAGTAGGCAGTAACGAAGTACCAAGGGTCAAAAATGATATAACACTTGCAAAAACTAAAAATAGCAAACTGGCAGAAGAAAATCCATTACTTAAATGTAAATGGATTAAACTCAGCTGGCAGAGCTTGGCAGAATAGATAATTTCACACCAACTATATGCTGTTTGCAAGTGACTCACCTTAAATTCAAAGGCATAAACAGATTGAGAGTAGAAGGATGCGAAAAAATATACCATACATTGTACCCATAAGAGAGCTGGGGTAGCTATACTAATGTCAGATAAAATAGTCTTTAAGTCAAAAACATTTATGAGGGACAAAGATGGTCATTATATACTGATAAAGGGGACAATTCAACAAAGACATAACAATTATAAATATATATGCACCTAACAGTAGAGCTCAAAAATATATGAAGCAAATACTGACAGATTTGAAGGAAGAAAATGAGTTCTACATTAATTGTAGGAGACTTTAATACTCCACTTTCAGTAATGGATAGAACATCTTGTAAGAAGATCAATAAGGGAATATAAGACATGAACAATACTCTAACAATACTTTAAACCAATTAGACCTAACAGACATATATAGAACACTTCACCCCCAAAAAAACAATACACATTTTCTTGAGTGCACAGGGATGATTGTCCAGGGAAGACCAAAAATATTGAAACCATGCAATGTATATTCTCTGACCACAACAGAATGAAACTAGAAATTAGTAACAAAGGGAGAAAGGGAAAATCCACAAATATGTGGAAATTAAACATACTGTTAAACGACCAATGGGTTTAAGAGGAAATCAGTAGCAAAATTAGGATATTTCTTGAGGTAAATGAAAATACAACATACTAAAACTTATGCAGAGAAGGTAGTGCTGAGAGCAATATTTATAGCTCTAAATGATTACATTACAAAAGAAGACTTCAAATCAGAGACCTAACCTCTAACTTGGAAGAACTAGAAAAAAGAGGAGTAAACCAAACCCAAAGGGAGTAGAAGGAAGGAAATAAAGAGTAGAATGGAGAGAAATGAAATACAAAACAAAACAAAACAAAATAGAATCAACTAAGTCAAACCTTTAGCTAGACTAACAAAAGAGAGGATACAAATAACAAAAATCAGAACTGAAAAGGGAGGCATTACAACCAACTGTGCTGAAATAAAAAGTACTGTAAGAGAATATCAATAGCTATACATCAATAAATTAGATAACCTAGAAGAAATGGACTAATTTTTTTTTAAAGATTTATTTTTCATTTATTATTTATCCCCCCTTTCTGTCTGTTCTTGCTGTGTTCATCTTTTGCATTCTTCTGTGTCTGCTTGTCTCCCCCCGCTGCAGCGACCCACTGAGTCAGCTCACCACATGGCGGCCTGCCTGCTCACGGCGGCTTGCCCTGCTCACGGGGGCTTGCTCTGCCCACAGTGGCTTGCCTTCTCAAGGTAGTCTGCCCGCTCAAGGAGGCCCCGGGAACCGAACCCAGGGCCTCCCATGTGGTAAACCGACACCCTACCAATTGGGCTACAGCCGGCCCCACGGACTAATTCTTAGAAACACACAAACTACCTACAGTGACTCAAGATAGAGAGCTCAACAAATCAATTACTAGTAAAAAGATTGAATCAGTCATCAAAAACCTTCCAATAAAGAAAAGCCCAGGACCAGATGATTTCACTGGGGAATTCTTCCAAATATTCCAAGAAGACTTAACACCAGTTCTGCTCAAACTCTTCCGAAAAAAATTGAAGAGGAAAGAACAATCTCCAATTCATTCTTCAAGACCATACCAAAACCAGATAAAGACAACCAGAAGAAAGAAAAAACTACAGATCAATATCTTTTATGACTACAGATGCAAAAGAATCACCAAAATAGTAGCAAACCAAATCAAACAGCATATTAAAGGAATTATACACAAATGGGCTTTATCCCTGGTATGCAAGGTTGGTGCAATAGAAAATCAATTAATGTAATACAGCACATTCACACAATGAAGAAAAAATCCACATGATCATCTCAATTGATACAGAAAAGGCATTTGTCAAGATCCAGCATCCCTTCTTGGTAAAAGCATTTAGAACACTAGGAATAGAAGGAAACTTCTTCAACGTGACAAAGGGCATATGTGTAAAGCCCCCAGCTAATACCCTACTTAATGGTGAAAGACTGAAAGCTTTCCCTATAAGATCAGAAACAAGACTACTTATTCACCACTGATATTCAGACATTGCACTGGAAGTTCTTGCCAGAGCAGTTAGGCAAGAAAAAGAAATAAATATCATCCAGATTGGAAAAGAAGTAATACTTTCCCTATTTGAGGATGTCATGATCCTGTATACAGAAAATTCTGAAAAATCCACAAGAAAGCTTCTAGAGCTAATACATGAATTCAGCAAAGTGGCACGCGGTACAAGATCAACACCCAAAAATCAGTGGTGTTTCTTTGTACAAGCAATGATTAATTAAAAGGAGAAATTAAAAAAAAAAACATTCACAATAACAACTAAAAGATATCTAACCAAGGAAGTAAAGGAATTGAACACAGAAAACTATAAAACACTGCTAAAAGATGTCAAAGAAAATCTAAATAAATGGAAGGACGTGTGATGTTCATGGATCAGAAGACTAAATATCGTTACAATATCAATCCTACCCAAAGCAATTTATGGATTCAATTCAAACCCAATCAAAATTCCAACAAACTTCTTTGTAGAAATGGAAAAAGCCAATCATCAAATTTGTATGGAATGGTAAGGGTTCCTAAATAGCTAAAGCCATCTTGAGAAACAAGAATGAAGTTGGAGGACTCACACTTCCCGATCTTAAATCTTATTACAAAACTAAAGTAATTAAAACAGCATGTTACTGGCACAAGGACAGACATATAGACCGATGGAATAGAACTGATGCTTCAGAAACAAACCATCACATCTGTGACCAACTGGTTTTTGACAAGAGGGCAAAGACCACCTAATTGGGAAAGAATAGTCTCTTCAACAAATGGTGCTGGCAAAACTGGATCTCCATTTGCAAAAAAAAAAAAAGAGAGAGAGAGAGAGAGCTCATACCTTATACAAAAATCTGCTCAAAATGGATCAAAGACCTAAATGTAAGAACCAGAACTATAAAATGTCTAGACGAAAACATGGGGAAGCAGCTTCACATCTTGTGTTAGGCAACAATTTCTTAGTCTTTACGCCCAAAGCACAGGCAACAAAAGAAGAAATAGTTAAATAGGACCTCATCAAAATTTAAGACTTTTGGGCATCAAGGGACTTCTATCATGTAAATAAAATGGCAACCTATACAATGAGAGAAAATATTTGGAAGCATATATTGGCTAAGGGCTTAATATTCAGAAAATATAAAGAAATCCTTCAACTCAAGAACAACCCAATTAAAAAATTGGGCAGGGAGTGGGTGTAGCTCAGTAGATGAGTGCCTGCTTCCTATATACAAGGTCCTGGGTTCAATCCCCACTACCTCCTTAAAAAAAAAAAAAAAATTGGGCAAATGACTTGAATAGACATTTCTCTGAAGACAATGTGCAAATGGCCAAAGCGCACATAAAAAGGTTGCCCAACATCACTAGCCGTTTGGGAAATGCAAATTATAACCACAGTGAGATGCCATTTCACAGCCACTGTAATGGCTACTATTTAAAAATTGGAAAATTACAAGTGTTGGAGAGGATATGGAGAAATAGAAACACTCATTCCCTCTGTATTTTATGCATGATTTCTCTGTAAACCTATAACTTCTCTAAGAAAAAAGGTAAAAAAATTTAAAGCAGTAAACAAAAATTAATATATAACACAGATAACAGCATCTTAGACTGTTTATTATTATTATTTTGTGTTGTTGCATTTTATTGCACATAAAAAGTTTGTTGCTTTTGTAATGCATCACTTTATTCCCCCTCCCAACTTGACATTTTTACTTTCTGTAATCAGAGGGTTGAATTCTATTGTTAATGTGTTTAAATTTCTAAAAATATTAATTTGGAACCATGGAAAAACAGGTTTCATTTTATTTCTAAAATGGGAATGTAATTTGAAGAACTTGATGTTGTTTATTAATATTAAAAATACAACCTGGATTACTTGTAAAAAGTGATCATATTTTGTAGGCAGCAGGAATTTCCTAAAAGCAGATTTTTTAATAAAATATTTTACTCTAATTTATTACCTTATAATTTGAAATATATTTAAAATCACTTATTTGGGGATTTCTCTTAGCAATTTGGTACTGGGAATAACTAGCAAAATTGCACCCTGTAATTCCAGTGGAGTATCTGCTCTGGCATTAATTAGCCTTAACATCTTCAAGTGTCAGGTTTCTTTTGCTTCTGGTACTTTTAAGTGTCTTTTTTCCCCACTGGGTTCTTTGTGTTTTAGTATATTCTCAAGGAGACTTGTTATTTTTTGCCAGGGTTTTTTACAATAGAATTTCTAGCATGTAACTTTTTTTTTTTTTTTTTTTGCTTTCTTCCTTTGTTTCTATCTGATGTTGGCAGTTACGAATAGCTTTTAAATTTCTTTTATTTTTCAGGCATTTTGGATGGTTCACAATCATGATGCTGTTGGGAAGCTCTGGCTAGTGGAAATAGCATGTACCAATGCAGTCTGCATTGCTTTTATGTTACTTGCATTAACAGTCAATATGGCAACTACTTTTCCTCTTCAAATCCTCCCCACCACTTGGGCTTTTCCATTCACATATTCCACAATATGTCTTTTCTCTCCTATCTCATTGCTTTCTAATCAAACAAAAGTAAGTTAACATGTAATTGCAAACTTTCAATCCTCATCGTTGCACAGATTCTTTTCTCTATTCTCCTATTAGCTCTACAAGAGACTTATTCAGAGGAGATCTGCTGAGAAAATGGCCTCAGCAGTTTAAAAATTCTCCAAGATCATTTTAGGTACTGACAGTTGTACTCAGGAAGAATATAATGCTCTGGGAAGAGCTTAAACTAATTTTCTGAGGTTTAGAGTTTTTGTGGCCATCTGTGATACTTGATTACTTGAAATGCAACTTGATAATGGTAGTTGTGTTAAAGAAGTACCAGTAGGAAGAAATGCCTCTATGCTAAGAACCCTTGGCTGGGAATGGGGGTTTCCTTTAGTTTTATTTTCTTCCTTATAAATAGTCATGAAATCTTTTTAAAAATATATCTGCCAACACTTCTTATATCAGAATATTTGGCCCTTCTAGTAGCATTCATAAATGTATAAATTTCATATGATTTTTTTTAATCCCATGTGTCCTCACCTATCACCATGCATAACAGCTCACAATATGGAAGTATTGACATATAGTATGAACAGTTTTTTTTGTTTTTGTAGTGGATGAAGATGAAAAAGATTTTTTTTTTGCTTCCTCGGTACTACAAATATGCATTTAGCTATCACATCCCATTCAGAAGTAAACATAACCATGGACGAGATAATAGGTATTACTGAATGACTACATTTCCTTAAGTGCAATAAGTTATTATAGTTAAGTAGGAGAATGTCCTTATTTCTGGGAATTGCATGCTAAAACATTTAGAAATGAAATTATCATGAAAGCTTTAACTTAACTTTCATATGATTTGGCTAACTACCCCCCTGTGCCTCCCCAAAAAACAAGTGTTTGTGTATGTGTATTACACACTGGAGACAAAGCAAATGTAAGTTTGTAAAAAAAAAAAAAATTGATGAATCCACTGGAGGTTCTGATGAGAGGGAGAGGGAAAAACAGGTGAAATATGGGCACATTTTCGGGACTTGGGAATTGTCCTGAATGACATTGCAATGATAGATACAGACATTGTATATCTTGCCATAACTTTCAAAATTGTGCAGGAGAGTGTCAACTACAATGTAAACTATAACCCACGCTTATGGGCAATGCTCCAAAATGTGTTCATCAATTGTAACAAATATATCACACTAATGAAGAATGTTGTTAATGTGGGAAAATGTGGGAGGGGTAGGGAGCGGGGCGTATGGGAATCCCCTATATTTTTTATGTAACATATATGTAATCTAAGTATCTTTTTAAAAAAATAAAAAATATATTTTTTAAAAAACTGAATCCAGATGAGCAGCATAAGAGTGTTCATTGTACTATTCTTGCATCTTTTCTGTAGGCTTGAAAATTTTTTAAATGAAGAAAAAAATGATAAACAACTGTCCTTCCCTGAAGGCTTCATCTTGCTAATTTTCTTACAGTATCAATCTAGCTGATTTGTTAAATATACTTTTAATTTGGATTCAGAAACATTTAAACATTTAGCCTCAGTAGAGAATTATACTTTTCTCTCATTGCTTTATGGAATCTACGATCACACAGGAAGTTCCAACTTCTTTCCAGCAGTGGTTGTAAGTGATACGTTTTGGCAGGAAAATACCTTCTGAGTACATATAGGATAAAGGTTCCCTACTGCATAGAAGTCAATACTTCTCTCTGTTATAACATTGGAAGTCCTCTTTGGCAATAGCAGCCTTATGTATACCTTTTGTTATCAAATGGTTCCATCCTAGCTGTATGTGGGCTACATATATCAGTTAAAATTTGATAATAATATGTTTGCCCTTTATTTTTCCCTCCTTGGGTAAACAATGACAGAAAATGATCTGGTTGTCCTAATTATTATTACTCCATTATAATCCATTTTGTCTCTCTAGACCAGGGTATTTAAATTACTTCAAAACCTTATCCAACAACAAACGTGGACCAATGAGGGCACCCCTTCTATGCGAGAGCTTCGGTCAGTCTTGCTAGAATTTGCTTGCACCCACAACCTAGAAAACTGCAGCACTGCTGCCATGAAGCTGTTTGATGATTGGGTGGCATCCAATGGAACTCACAGGTGAAGTGTACTTCTAGTCAAATGATCTCTCTTCCTCTTTACCTCACATCATATACTGAAAACAAAATCTCCTCATTCTGGGTCATAAATGTTATAAAAATGTGAGTGTTAATGTGGTTAAACTCTGTGTGTCTGTGTTTTCAAACAAATCTCTCTTAACTTAGGCAAAAAGGTAGCAGGTAGAGTTAGCAGTTAGTAGAAATCCTTTTGGCAACAATTGGTTCTCTCCAGGTTCCTTCCTGGGCATTATGGAGAGAAGATTCAAGCATCAGATGGAGTTGGGCTGAGGGATTTGGACAGCCTTTTGAGCTCCTTCCCAGCTCAGAGATTTTGATACAGGAAGTTGCCTATGATTATTCCCACATTTGCTGCCATATTTCTGTCATGGATCCTATCACACTGTACTATACTATATACATTTATTATTCTATACTTTGCGAATGGAAATGACTATCTCATTTCTCTTCCCCTCTGTAACATCCAGCCAGTTGCCTGCCTGGTTCTTTGTAGGTGCTCAGTAAATAATTATTGTCAATTAAATTGATGTTCTTCCTAGTCATACATTGAGAAAGTAGCATCCATTGAAGTAAACTTTTCTTGACCCTATATTGTGCAGTAAAGACTCTTCTAATTATTTACCTACTCTGACCCCAAAACCACAACCAGTCAATTCCCTTTGCCTTTGTGTTCAGGAATTTTTCTTGTTCTTATGTGTGACCACCTCTTTTACAGCCTTCCTACTGATGTCATGACTACTGTGTTCAAAGTTGGAGCTAAAACTGAGAAAGGCTGGACATTTCTCTTAAGCAAGTACATTGCTATAGACTCTGAAGCAGAGAAGAATAAAATACTTGAAGCTCTTGCCAGCTCAGAGGATGTACGGAAACTTTACTGGTATGAAACTACCCAAGGAGTATGGCATATAGAAACTAAAAACATAAAAGCATTGTGTTCCTAGGGCAAGGAGCTTGCTTACTGTGGGATCTTCCTTTTGTTCCTTTTACTAACAGGCTGGATCTAAGTTGGGTAGTGTGGTGAGGAGTCTTCATGCATTGGGCTTCATTTCGGGAATTGATCCTTTATAGATTCGCAGAATATGCTTTTCCCAAGAGAGATTGAAAGATGCCAGGAATTATAACTCCCTTCTACTCCCTGCTCAAACTTCTTTATATTGTCTTAATTTAGCATGTTGTCTTAAATTCCACAGTTAGTGCTTCATTCTTTTGGGTCAAGGCATTGTTCTGTCCAAGCTGTCACTTTGAAAATGCAGACCCTTCAGAAAAGGGTAACATAAAAGCTTATATGTTAATACCTTTTTTGTGAATTTGTCGGTTTTCCTCTTTATCCAGCTGATAAAGGACCAGGAATGGGCATTTCATATGGGTGGAAGAAGAGCAGTAAGTAGAGCCTCTGGACAGGAAAAAAAGGCAATGGCATTGTAGAGGAGCTATAGGAAGCTAAGAAATGTATGATGGTATCTGCTGCCTGGTGTGCAGAACACCAGAAGTTGTTCACACTGAGAGTCACACTGAGGACAGAGGGGGACCTGAGTCTCAGTGCTTCTTTTATGTAATTTTGCTCAGCTAAATCCTGATAGTGTCCAAAGATGTCCTCAACCCCTGCCCAGACCACTTTCCAAAGGACACACTGTAAATAGGCATTTTCTTCAAAATAGTAACCAGCTGCCAACCCAAGCAAATAGAGAAAATATTTTGCTTTTAAATTACACTAATAATACACTAATAAATTCCCATTATAAAAAATTCAAGTGATATATAAGAAAATGGAGTAAAATATGTGACTGTGTCTCTTAGGAACCTGCACTTCCACTCTTATCCTTTCTTTTCTGTTAACGGTGTCAGTCTTGAACTGTTTTTACATATGTATATATTATATATATATCTGTATTTTTTAAACATAGATTTATACTATACCCAGTGTTTTGTGACAAGGTATTTTTTAAATTCTTTATTATTAGAACAGTTGTAGTTTTACATAAAAATCATGCAGAAAGTACAGATTTCCCATATCCCCCTACATACAAACACACACATACACACACACACACTATCATACAATTTACCCTATTATTAACATTTTGCATTAGTGTGGTACCTTTCTTATGATTGAGAAAGCAATATATTTACACTATTAACTGTAGTCTGTATTTTACATTAAGGTTTATATTTTGTGTGGTACAGTTCTATGGGATTTTTAAAAATTTTATTCTGGAAACATATGCAACCTGAAATTTTCCATTTTAACTACTTTCAAGTATACAACTATGTGATGTTAATTACATTCACAATGTTGTGCTACCATCACTACCATACAGTACCAAAATTTTTGCTTCGCCACAAACAGAAACCGTGTACCCATTAAGCATTAACTCCCCATGGCCCACTCACATACTTGCCCCCCAGTAACATATACCCTCATTTCTGACTCTTAATTTGCATATTCTAATTATTTCATATAAATGAGGTCACACAATATTTGTCCTTTTGTATCAGGCTTACTTTCTCTCAGCCTGATGTCTTTAATGTTCATCGATGTTGTAGCGTGTATCAAAATCTAAACCTTTTTATATCGGAATAATATTCCATTGTATGTATGTACCACTTTTTGTTTTTCCATTCTTCTGTTGATGGACACTTGGGCTGGTTGCTTCCACTTTTGGCTATTGGGAATAGTGCCACTGTGAACATTGGTGTGCAAATATTTGTTCAAGTCCCTGCTTTCAATTCTTTTGGGTATATACTTAGAAATGGGATTCCCAGGTCATATTGTAATTCTATATTTAACTTTCTGAGGAACCACCAAACTGTCTTCCAGAACTGCTGTACCATTTTACAGTCCCACCTACAATATCCTCACCAACACCTGTCATTGCCTGTTTTTTAATAGTAAATGTACTAGTGGGTGTGAAGTTATAGCTCCTGGTTTTTATTTGCATTTCCCTAAAGGGTCACAATGATAAGCATCTTTTTATGTGCTTATTGGCCATTTGTATATCTTCTCTGGGGAAATGACTATTTAAATGTCCATTTATTTACTTATGTATTTTTTATTCTTTTTTTCTTTTTTATTTTCCTTTTGTTTCTTAATGCCCATTTTTTTAATTGGGTTGTTTTTGATTTTGAGTTGTAGGAGTTCTTAATATATTCTGGATATTAAATCCTTATCAGATATGCATGCAGTTTCTATCTATTTTCTCCCATTCTGTAGGTTGTCTTTTCATTTTCCTCTTATTGTCCTTTGAGTCACAAAAGTTTTTAATTTTATTGAAGTCCCATTTATCTGTTTTTTCCTTTTGATCTGTGCTTTTCTTGCTTATGCTTTTATGCTAAAGTCTAAGAAAACATTGCCTAATACAAGGTCCTAAAGATGTTTCCCTGTGTTTTCTTCTAGGAGGTTTATAGTTTTGTTTTTTATATTTAGGTCTTTGATCGATTTGGAGTTAAATTTTATATACGGTGTGAGGGTAAGGGTCCGCTTTCATTCTTTTGCATGTGGATATCCAGTTTTCACAGAACCATTGTTGAAGAGACTATTTTTCCCCATTGAGTGGACTTGATACCCTCATCAATAATCAGTTGACTGGAAGAACTATGGACTAGAATGGACTTGTTGGTGTCCTGTTATAGACTTGTGATACATGCAGTGGAAGAAATTACAAAATTATGTGGAGCCAGGGTCACTGGACACTTTGGGGAAAGGGAGAGGGAAGGGCAATTGTAATATGGGGTTTTTTTTGGGACTTGGGAATTGTCATGGGTGATGTTGTAATGGAGGATATAGGCTATTTTATATCAGCATGTATCATGCAGAACTGTATGGGAGAGAGGGTGGTCTACAGTCTGAACTGTGATCCATGCTTGATGGCAAAGCCCCAAAATGTGTATATCTATCACAGGCGTTATGCCACACTGATGAAGGATATATATGTGGGAGGTTGTGGGAGGTGTGGGAGGGTGGCATATGGGTACTCCTAAAATTTCCAAGTAACATTTATGTAATCAATGTATCCTAATATATATATATAAATTTAAAGAAAAATAAATATTAGAGGAAAAATTAAAAAATAAAAATTTAAAAATTAAAAATGAAATAATCAGTTGGCCATAGATATGAGAGTTTATTTCTGATCCATTAGTTCTATTTCCATTGGTCTATATGTCTGTCTTTGCGCCAGGACCATGCTGTTTTGATTACTTTAACTTTGTAATAACTTTTTAAATCAGGAAGTGTGAGTCCTTCAACTATATTCTTTTTTAAGAGTATTTTGGCTATTCACGGTCTTTTACTTTCCATAGGAATTTGATGATTGGCTTTTACATTTCTGCAAAAAGGATATTGGAATTTTGATTGGGATTGTATTGAATCTGGAAATCACTTTGGGTAGAATTCATATCTTAACAATATTTAGTCATCCCACCCACAAACATGGACTGTCTTTTCATTTATTAAGGTCATCTTTAATTTATTTCAGCAGAATTTTTGTAGTTTTCCATGTACAAGTTCTTTACATACTTAGTCAAATTTAGTCCTAAATATATGATTCTTTTAGTGGCTGTTGTATATGGAATTTTTTCCTTGATTTCCTTTTCAGGTGATTCATAACTAGTGTATAAAAGTACCACTGATTATTGCATATTATATTTTATCCTGCCACTTTGCTGAATTTGATTATTACCTTTAGTAGTTTTGTTGTAGATTTTTCAAGACTTTATATAGGATTATGTCACCTGCAAATGGGGAAAGTTTTACTCCTTTCTGATTTGGATACCTTTTATTTGTTTTTCTTGCCTAAATGCTTTGGCTAGAACTTCCAGTACAATGTGGAATAACCATGGTGATAGTGGGCATCCTTGTCTTCTTCCTGATCTTAGGGGGAAAGCATTCAGTCTTTCACCATTGAGCACGATGTTAGTGGTGGGTTTTTTGTATATGCTCTTTATCATGTTGAGGATGTTTCCTTCTATTCCTATCTTTCTGAGATTTTTTTTTTCCCCAAAAAGGGTGCTGGATTTTCTCAAATACCTTTTCTGATCAATTGAGATTATCATGTTGTTTTTTTCCTTAGTTCTGTTAATGTGGTGTATTACATTAATTAATTTTCTTATGTTGAACCACCCTTGCATTCCTTGGATAAATTCCACTTTTTCATGGTATATAATTCTTTTAATATGCTGTTGGATTCGGTTTGCTGGTATTTTATTGAAGATTTTTGCCTTTGTGTTGTTAAGAGATATTGGTCTGTAGTTTTCTTTTCTTGTATCTTTATATCAGACTTTGGTATGAGGGTGATATTGGCCACATAGAGTGAATTAGGCACTGTTCCATCCACTTTAGTTATTTGGAAGAGTTTTAGCAGAATTTGTGTTAATTCTTCTTTGAATGAGAAAATTCACCAGTGAAGCCATCTGGGCCTGGCTTTTCTCTGTTCAGAGGTTTTTGATTATTGATTCAACCTCTTTATTTGTTACTGGTTTGTTCAGATCTTCAATTTCTTCTTGTAACAGTATAGGTACTGTGTTTCTAGAAGTTTGTCCATTTCATCCAGGTTATCAATTCTGTTGACATAAAATTGTTTGTA